>JAXGGA010006322.1:0-70726 GCA_038373865.1 Uloborus plumipes
ATTTTTTGCAATGCAATCATTTAAACTGTCAATTGTCAAGGCAAATGCATTAAATTTAATTTCTGAGCCCTGTACACTTTTTAAAACATGCGTTATAATTTTAAAAAGTGACTTGACTTAGAAAAAATAAACTTATAAAATATGGTGTGAACATACAAGATGAGTTGAAAAGGTCAGTTTAACGATGAGAAAAATGTAAAGAAATGAAATCAATTCTGATCAGAGACTTGAGCTACGTAAGATAGTTGCCATTCGTATTTTCTGTAAGATGTGTTCTGCCTCCAGATAGGTTACTATCTAATCCAGATTAATGATTTCTAATGAGTAAGTATAATTCAACCGCGACGAGATGGCCGTTCTCAATCAAATGAGAAAACGAGTCCATTCCTTATGATAGGTAGACCTTCTACCCATTCAAATTCCCCCATCAATAATTGTGAGTCCCATTCCTCAATTTTCATCTGCGTATCACCCCTTCCTAAAAATGGACAATCCTGAAAAAAGGAGGAGTCATAGGCCATCTCTGCGAAGTTGAATTATAGTCTCTCGATGGTATGGCCAATCTGGTGGTACAAAAAATAAGCTCTCGAAATAGTAACCCATAAGTTTTAAACGTGTTAAAAACTTATACACTGTAAAAAATGAATGTTGTTTTTACAGTATGATATAGCTAATTGTATAGTAATAAACTGTAAAAATTACTAATTTTGCAATAATAAACTATAAAATTTCTAATTTTACAGTACTAAACTGCAAATTGCTAATTTTGCAGTAATAAACTGCAAAATTGCTAATTTTACAATTTTTTACCGTGACTTTCACAGTTTTAAACGGGAACCTCTGCTACCAGTATTATACTGTTGTTTTTACAGTATAATATAGCTAATTTCTACGGCAATAAACTGTAAAATTGCTAATTTTACTGTAAGAAACTAAAATTACTAGTTTTACAGTTTATTATTGTGCGTTTTGCGGTTTTAAATTGGAACCTGTAATTGGCTGCCGGTATTTTACTGCAAAAACAACAATACATTTTTTGCAGTGTACGAAAAAAAAAATCAAAAGTCTAAAGAAATTATTCGTTGATATGAAATTATCTCTCAGGACAAAAACCACCGTAGAAATGTTTCGAATAAGGAATGATACGGAAATTTTAACGGGGAAAGTAAAGAACTTCAGCGTTTCCTTTTACCATAATGCTTGCATTTGGAATGGTAATTATAATACTCTAAGCTTTGAGCAAAAATTCAACCTAAATATCTGAAAGGGGTACTATGCTATAAAGAAACCTTAAGGTCTCATGAGATGAAAAATTGGAATGAAATATTTGTCTATGGAGCTATTTTAAAACAAGAAGAAAGGAGGAAAAACATGTGGTTCAAAATTTTATCAGAGCTCTAATGGGATTTAAAGTAAGGCGTCAGGAAATGTTTTCTCCGGTAAACTTCATGGTATGTTATTTAGTTTTACTTCAACGAGGGTACTTTTATTTGCATTAATGGATCTTAAAATTGAGCAAAGTCAACAGAAAGTCAGTTTTGAGCGCTATGTGTTTTTTTTTTTTTTTTTATAATTTCTCAACAGTTTCCTCAACAACAAATGTATTAGAATGTTTTGTTTTCTTTAAAGTAGATTGCTTCTTCTCAATAGCTGCTGTTTTCCCAAAAATTAAGTCATCAAGAAACAAAACACAAAATAATAACACTAATGCAACTCCAAGCAAGTGTGGAAAAGCGTTGGAAAAAAAAAACTCGAGCAATGTGACTGTTCTGCATGTTTTTTGGTTTAGAAATATTAGAAGTTTCTTATTTATAACAATTTTTTGTTAGGAATTTAGTTTTTTAGTTTCGGCAATACTTAGAAGTTGGTATTAGATAGAGTATTTTATTTTTAGTGACGCAAATGGTCAAACTTCAACATTGATAAGTTTCAATTTTTCCATTACATAAACGTGACAAGGGAAGATTATAGTTTATTATACTTTAAATTACTATTGTGAATTGATTAAACAATAGTTTCCAATTTGATTAAGTGATTTATGTCAATTTCCAAAAGGCTCTGCTCTATGTAACGTAAATTACCAAAAACATGTTAAAGTTTTTAAAGCAAATAAAGAAAAGGCAATATAATGTTAACTTTGTTATGTTTTCTATCTTATAAGTGTATACTTAGCAAATAACAGTACTTTTCTTTTGAATATTGTTTATTTCCTTTTTCGGGCTACAATCAAAACGTGTAACGTAAGTGAGTCACATATGCAGATAACGTAAGTTACCTTAGTTGCTGAAATACTTGCTGAAATACTTGCGTTTAGAAATGAAGTAAATTGTAAATAAAACCAATGTGGTTAATAGGAGTAATTTATTCAAGAATTCTTTTAATTGTGCTGTATTTACTTAATTTAAATTAATCATATTTCTTAAAATGTCGATATTTGTTAATAAGATTACAATACACCTCTATTCTAAATTACATGTTTCTTTTTTTTTACTTTTAAGATATTAATTCTCTCTAAACAATATCACTGCATTCAGAATATTTAGGATGTAATGTACTATGAATTATTCAAAAATGACTTTTGTTATGATTTAAAGTTATCAAATATGTTTTGGAAAAAAACAAACATAAAAATATTTTATCTTTTTCAATTGAAATATATTTTATTCTGCATTAAAATGCCACTGAACTCTGCAGAAAAGATGCGTTGTAGAAGGGGTATGAGAAACATCATGTGGATATTACAGCTTCATAAATAAAAGTCACTTTTGATAGTATTGAAATATGTCAGAAGAAGCAAAATTTATTAAAAATATATTTTGAAGATCCGCACATTGACAATGACCATTTAAGAACTAGAAATGAACAAACTGTAGGGTTTCGTTTAGTTAGTATTTTAAGGAACAAGAAGAAAAAAAACTGAGATAAAATCTGTGACTGGTGTGTGGTGAAGTATGAAAATACATTGTATCCTTGAGTTGTGACGATTATTGAAGAAAACGAGTTTAAAGTAAAAGTAATGGCTACTGTTGGAACCAATTAGAAATGGCCAGAAACGACAGATGAAATTTATTATAAGAGAAAGCATGATTCGAAAAATAGAATTACCTGCAGTTGAGGAAGGAAGTTGATCGGAAGGATATCTCTTTCCGATGAAAAGTAGCTCATCGAAAACCGTGCTCGGATACTGATCGGAACGATGTCATCGTGCGTTACAGGATCAGTTTACGAGGAGTTTGTTGATCGGCCGAGCAAAATCCGATGAGTTGATGCTACTTGGGTATAGAGCAAAAAGAAAAAGAATTTCATGTTTTTTTTTAGTGAAGTCTCCATTCAAAACTCCTGTTTTTAGTATAAATCTCTTTATGTGTGTGTGTGTTTGTGCAATTATATTGATAACCAAAATCTTTATTAACAGATAACCAAAATCTTTATTGACTTTGTAGTTACTTTTGTGTGTGTATGTGTGTCTGTGTGTGTGTGTGTGTGTGTGTGTGTGTGTGTGTGTGTGTGTGTGTGTGTGTGTGTGTGTGTGTGTGTGTGTGTGTGTGTGTGTGTGTGTGTGTGTGTGTGTGTGCGCTCGCGCGCGCGCGCTTGAAATCAATTTTAAAGCTTTCCAAAACCGGATTGACATCGAGAGAAAAAAAAAAAAATATCTAAGCGAAATGAATATTAACGATGAAGTACATTCTTTATTTGTATGACACATATTATTTTTCACCTTGCCAAGTTTCATCCTTTTTTTCCTTGTGTATCAAAGTTAAAGCTCAAAATTATCTGTAAGAACCAGAAGCTAAATTATCTTTCTAACTAAAATGCTTCAAAAAAAAGAAGCAAGTAGTTATGTAGTTTCTATTTCGAGATCGCACCAATCTTTTAAAATAAATAGTTATCCAAAGGAAACTTAAAACCAATATTGCTCTCTCGTGTTACCGCAAATGATGATTTTGCTACTTCAAGCTGCCATAATACCCCCGACTACCCTTTTCTGCGTATCAGTTCCTACCATTCCATCAAATCTAAGAACGTTCTTAAGCTTCGAGAAGAACATTTTATCCCCTTGGGGTCATAAAAAGGAACTAATGGCAGAAGAACAAAGGTAGAATCGTTCTCTGGCGCTATCTTTTTACCACACACAAGTTGAGCCTTTTCGTGATAGAAAACGAAGCTCCCTGGAAACAGGTTGAAAGTGTTCCATTAAAATGAAAGTTCTAAGTGCTCGTCAGACGTCTTTTGTTTTGTAGTTAAGTAAGATTTTTTGGAGAATTTTGAGTTACCACTGTAAGAATATTTCGTTTTCCTCTCGTATATAAAAGAAAAACGGAAACATTCAAATATATATGAGTTGAACTCCTTTTCTTTGTTGCTCTACGCTAAGTTTTATAACTTAATTCAATGGCAAAATACGAGTAAATAAATAAATAAATAAACCGGAATGAATTTTGAAACTAGATGTTATTAATTGATATTTAATTTCATATTTATGGGCAGATGTTAAAAAAACAGTGTTTTAATGAATATAAAACAATAGTAATTGTTGCACCTAGTCCAAAAATTCCTCGTTCAATGCACCTTTTTATAGGGTCGATATCATCATCGTTGATAAATTTTGATAGAGAAAAAAAATTCAGCGGAGATTATCTGGCAGGAAGTAATTTTAAAAAAATATATATTTTTTAATGTGGTTTGAAACCAGGTTAAATTTGCATTGTTTTTACAATTGCAAACCGAATATTTTGGTGAAATGCATTCTCAACCCAACCACTGCATTGGTGTTAATTGACTTTGAAAGCATACTAGCTTAGAAAATTCAGTACATAAAACTGCAAAATTATAAAATATAGTGAATACTCAAATTCATTCCGTGAATATTGAATTTTTATCATATGTCTTCATTTTTTATATTGGTAATGCTTATCAGACTCTGACATCAACTGGACCGAAGTTGCCCATAGTCAATAAAATTATTTATGTAGGAAAACATTTCGTCGTCTAAGTAAATTGAATTAACTTTGCCGTAGAAACTCAGATTTTTAGAAATTCGAAGATTATTCTATAGCACTCAACAGATGGATTTCCAATTGCAAGCACTGCTCCCTTCCTTTCCCTCTGAAATTCACTATCCCTTAAACAGTCTTGGAGTAGCCGTAGTGTTTTTAAATAATTTCTGTGAGTATTGCGACTATATGTTCTTCTTTCAGGAATTATGTAAAAATTTCGTTTGAAAGTCGCTCGTTCTGAGACTCCTTCAAATTATTTATAGAGCCTTGCCTCCCAAAATGACTCCTTAGCGACTTTAATAAGATTACTTTCATCCTTATCATCCTCTAATGGAGTTAATTTAAATAATTTATGTGTGGAAAAGTTTGCTTGTTAAGGAACAAAAAATAGTTCAACATTCATCTTAAATTTTGCAGTGAATAGGGGAAAATAGTCCAGAGCTAATTCCTCAAGGCATGGGGAATTTTATGAAATCAATTTTTCATTCTACATACTACAAACATCTTAGGAATAACTTTATACATTAGTACTGATTTGCAAAATATTATGATATAGATATGTGTAAATGAGAGAAAGTACTTATTTCGTAATACTGAAGAATACATTCGCAATGCATCACTTTTTCCGGCAACTTGTCAGTATTAGCGAAACAGATAAGAACACTAAATAGTCAGAAGCAATGCTCTTGCATGCACAAATTCAGCTGTTTTTTTATTTCATATCTAAAGAATAATGGAAGTAAACCATGACTAAGCACGAAGTGACATCCTTGTACAACATAGTTATACAGTAAATTTTTAGGACCTTGTATATTGGCATTCCATTGGAATTCCATGAAGTACGTTTCTCATATTTGTTCCAAACATGAATATCTCACAACAAGCAATCATATGTAATGTTATAACTTTATTGGGAAAAAAGTTTCAGTGAGTCATTTTGCTCAAATCCCATAGCCATTGCACATATCACGTAACGTTAGGGCTAAAATATAACATTGCAGCACTCTTTTAGTTCTTTTACATGCTTATTAGTAACCTTCGACAGCTGGATGGATCCGCTATTTTCATGAAATTCACTGCTGGTGTCAATCACCCTTTTGACGTCAAGAGTGCTGCCACTGACAGCAGCCTAAATAAATTTGGTGTATGTACAAATCTCGATCAAGTGTATATCTCAATCAGTGTATGTGTGTCTGTACTTTTTCTATCTTTTCAAATCTATCTTTATAACTATTACTATAAGTATTCTATTTCTGCATCTAAATCTATATCCTGATAAATATTATTTTCAGGAAAGTATGTTCTACCTAAATCTAGTAATCTGTGTAGATATAGATTATCTCTATACCTATGACTATGGGAGAAAATGGTCAAACTCTGCGTATACAAATAATTCTGCAAATGTATGTTCCGTGTTGGCATAATATACATGATAGTGTGTGTACCATTTGCAGTGGAACTTCAAAACTTAGTGTGAATAAGAATACATTATGCTTGTTTGTTATGTTTAGGTGTCATAATATTTTTGCCTGTTGCCTCGTATATCAATCTTCTAGTTAAAATTAAATGAAATTACAAAATCTAGGGGGAGGGGGGGCGTTTATTGCAGTATATTATTGACGTTGTATGATTAGTTTTGCGTTAGAAAATGTACTTGAATATAACACCTTTAAGATGCGGGGCAATAGAGAAAATTATCACTCTTTGCTGATAGCTTAGCGCACTTCTTTTGACGTAATTCTGCGGAGTACCGGTTCTTAAGTTATTTAAATTTTACTGGCAAATGATATTTTATAATCGGGCTTTATCCTTTTATGCATTGAAGTGCCAAAATAACTAGTATACCTTCTTGAAATCGTATTGCACTCCCAGAAGCGCACAGAGGACCCCTAGCACGACATTGAATGGATACGACAATTATCTGCTGCAATGCTGGAGGTAATTTACACCACAAATATTGAAAATTAACCCAAAGGTCCATAGTATTTTGAGGTGGGGGGGGGGTCTCTCGCTTGAACAGCACGTTAGAAGGCATCACAGATATGCTCAATAATATTTATGATTGCAGAGATAGGTAGCCAATGAGAGTGTTCAAGACGAAGCAGTGCTCCTGCTGCCTGCCTGGGACAATCCCTGACAAGTTTACATATAATACGTTACAAACTCTGATAACTACACGAGTTTATCCATTTGTAAGTAAGCCTTAGTACATATTTGTAGAAAGAATATTTGGCTGAAAATAAATTTTCAAATTGTGTCCTTGGGGTAAAAATGTATGAAACATTTTTTAATAAATATGATACAAATAATATTTTCGGTAAATATTTTCCTTGATTTTGTACCTAGAAGCTTATTTGCTATGTATCGTAAATGATTTCCTTTTTCGTCTCTGGTATCACTCCCCAACACCAATGAAAGCTAAACCCCCAAGTATTTTCATTATTTACTTATTCATGGAAATTCCTTCTGTTTAAATCTTCCAAACAAGCGAATTGATAAAATTCCCTTTTCTAAATGACGGATGCAAGAATCAAATTAGCATAGAACTATAATAAGATTATGTGGAAAAACAGAAGCTTCTTCCCATTGAAATTTCAAAGTCTTTGCTTTATTTGATTAACAAAGAACGCAGTTCGTTGAATTAGATGTTTTCGATACGACTTACAGCACATTTATAATGTAGTAGCATTTATTATTGTGGAATCTAAGCAAGATGTAAAAATGTAATCAATGAAGAGAAGATCTGTTCGTTCTTTAAATCAAAGTTATCTTCTTTTTCTTTTTTTATTTTTTCTTTCCGGTCTTAGTAAGAGCAAATGCTTAGTGAGAATACTGTGCATTTGCTTTTTAACTGCACTTATTTATTAACGTGGATATAACTCAAGTATTCTAATTAGGGATTCTACCTGGGTATAACTCAAGTGAGTTATACCCAAGTATAACTCAAGTTAACGTGTGTATAACTCAATACTTTTTATAGCTTCGTATAGAAATGAATAGAAAAAAATAAGAAATAAGTTTTTATTTTAATCTGTACTGTTAACTTGGTATGGACTGTTTAATGGGCAGAAATCGGTAATCCACCAAATTTTGCCGATTAACGGCGGGATATTACTTTTCTTTCTATTTTTTAAAAATGTTTTTGAATTATTCAATTATTCTTTTTGCAATCAGCCAAGATAAATAAGTTAATTGAGGATAAGATTATGTAACTTCTGCAATACAGGGTGAGTTTGATCGAATCTGCAATACGAAAAGGGGTGATAGAAGAGCCCAAGTGGAGTATAGAACCACCCATTAGCGATGTCAATTCTTAACCGTAACCGAGTAATATTATATTTAAGAAAAATTCGCAAAAAAAAACAAAATTTTGAGAAAAAGACCAATTTCTGAACTTCCTGTCAAACATACATACGAAATAAGTACATATTTGGAAAGAGCAGACAAAATCCTTTAAAATGACACTCTTTTCATCAAGATAGTCGCACTTCACAGTGAGTTACAAGCTTTCAAACACTGGAAACACTCAAAAATGAAATTTCATCAAACTTTTCAGTCAAAAATTTCAGAAACAACCGTATGAGCTACAACCGGTCAAATGCACCAAAAACTTTCCCATTTCACTAACTTTCAGATGATACAACAGAAAATCATATTGGGCTTCAAGTTCAGCAGATATTCTGACTTTTGTTTGAAACAGTATGAAAATCGCCCTTTGTCAGAATATGGAAACCAGCAAAAAGTCAGACTTTTATGTTCTAAATTTTCTATTTCATGTAAGTGTACTGGTTTATTTATTCAAGAAAAGGAAAATTTTATAACTAAATATTAAATTGTAACACTTTATTAAGTTAATAATCACAACAGAAGATAACAACACGTAGAAACAAAGGCAACATTACTTTAACGCGCTTTTCACGAAGAAAAATTCAAAATTAAATGAGTTACACTGACATCTATGAGTACATTTACATGTAAACAATCCTCAAAATTTCCCAGAGCTACTGAAATTATCATCCCCCACACCGGATAGATGCCCTTGGCCTTTTAAGAGCAAAAACTACCGTCGCTCTCAACGAAATTTCATTTCTCATTTTTGCTACTGCTCCATCAAGCCAAATGCGTAAGTCCTACAAACTGGTTGCATCTGAGCAGTAAACTGCTTGTTTCAAGAATCCCCAAACAAAGAAGTTCACTGGCGTCAGGTCTGGTGATCTAGGTGGCCAAGGAATAGGACCCAAATGACAGGATGAATGGACTCAATGAAATGAAATTTCATAGAGAGCGAGGGTAGTTCTCGCTCTTAAAAGGCCAAAGGCATTTATCCGGTGTGGGGTATGATAATTCCAGTAGCTCTGGGAAATTTTGAGGATTGCTTACATGTAAATGCACTCATAGATGTTAGTGTAACTCATTTAATTTTGAATTTTTTTTATTTATTTATTTATTTTTTTTTTGTGAAAAGCGCGTTAAAGTAATGTTGCCTTTGTTTCTACGTGTTGTTATCTTCTCTCGTGATTATTAATTTAATAAAGTGTTACAATTTAATATTCAGTTATAAAATTTTCCTTTTCTTGAATAAATAAACCAGTACACTTACATGAAATAGAAAATTTAGAACATAAAAGTCTGACTTTTTGCTGGTTTCCATATTCTGACAAAGGGCGATTTTCATACTGTTTCAAACAAAAGTCAGAATATCTGCTGAACTTGAAGCCCAATATGATTTTCTGTTGTATCATCTGAAAGCTAGTGAAATGGGAAAGTTTTTGGTGCATTTGACCGGTTGTAGCTCATTCGGTTGTTTCTGAAATTTTTGACTGAAAAGTTTGATGAAATTTCATTTTTGAGTGTTTCCAGTGTTTGAAAGCTTGTAACTCACTGTGAAGTGCGACTATCTTGATGAAAAGAGTGTCATTTTAAAGGATTTTGTCTGCTCTTTCCAAATATGTACTTATTTTGTATGTAGGTTTGGCAGGAAGTTCAGAAATTGGTCTTTTTTTTCAAAATTTTGTTTTTTTGCGAATTTTTCTTAAATATAATATTACTCGGTTACGGTTAAGAATTGACACCGCTAATGGGTGGTTCTATACTCCACTTGGGCTTTTCTATCACCCCTTTTCGTATTGCAGATTCGATCAAACTCACCCTGTATAAGTATAATATGTAGCATGAAAGTGTACTTACTACCTAAGATGAAGACAAAAAATACAAAATTTGCGTAAAACTGGATGAAATATTAAAATTTATAGACACAGCTAACGTTCGTGTTAACACTATTACAAAGAATTAAATCTGGATAATTTTTAATTGTAGCGCAAGTACATGGAGTATTTCAGAATGGTCAGGACATGAATATTTCCTAACTGGTTTATGCGTATTTCCTCCTACAATAAGTAATCCTTTTCAATTTTCTGAGGCATAACATCTCTCAATCCCCGAAACTTCGAAAAAATTCTTGAGAACATGAATGCACTGCTAAAAATGAAAAGTTATTTTTACAGTATAATACTGGCAGCCGAGGTTCCAATTTAAAACCGTTAAATTTCACAGTAATGAACTGTAAAACTAGCAATTTTACAGTTTCGTGTCGTAAAGTTAGAAATTTTACAGTTTATTGCTTTAAAATTTAGCTGTGTTATATTGTAAAAACAACAGTATAATACTGGCAGAGGAGGTTCCAGTTTAAAACTGTAAACTGCGCGGTAATAAACTGTCAAAGTAGCAATTTTGCAGTTTGTTACAGTAAAGTCAGCAATTTTACAGTTTAGTACTGTAAAAGTAGAAATTTCGTAGTCTATTAATGTAAAATTAGCAATTTTTACAGTTTATTACTATGAAATTAGCTGTATTATACTGTAAAAATAACATTCATTTTCTACAGTGTGGTGCTCCACCTACGTTTATGACTCTAAAGATTTCAAGGTATATGTGAACAACATACTGATGTAATCATGAAAAGAAAAGAAAATTAAATAAAAAAAATCATCGAAACTGGCAGCTCACTTCAAAAGGTAAATCAGAAAAGACAGATGAAATGACATTTTGATTAATGACTCCTCTGCTCTGACCAGTCTCTCCACTGAACAACTGAATCGCGCTCTACCAAGCTTAAATAGCTGCCAGTGTTAGTTAACGTCTTGTTTTTAACGTGGGTATAAACCGAGGTATTTTCTGCTCAAACTTGAGCAGTCCCTTTTTAGAGACGGTCCAAAAGAGGGTCTGAATTTCCCCAAAATGAACATTTCAACCAAATAAAAGTGTTCAATGAGTACATTGGTATTGTTTCAATTCGCTATTAACAGATTGCAGGACACAACCATTGTAAAGTGTGTTCTGTAGCAGTTTTAATATGATCTTTATCAAAAATGACATCGTCCACAATCTCAAGAAAAAAAGCTAAGTTTTCAAAGTTATTCCCAGTTTCCCAGTTTATGTTAGTTGCTGATTTTATTTCTTCTCATAAAATGTCTTTTTAAGTATCATGTCGTGAGCATAAAAAATTTTTAGTAAAAAAAGTATGTACCCTCTAGGGTCTATCGTAACTTTTAAGGGACGATTTTTTTTTCCTTAATAAAAGAATTATTTTTTTTAAAATTTTTTTTTTATTATTTTTCCTGTCCATTAAACAGTTTGTAACCAGTATACAAAATATCTTTGGAAAAAAAATGTCAGGCATTAATGGGTTAAGGAATATCTTCGTTCGATCAAGTTGTTCTTTGTGTTCCAAAATTCTTTTTCACAGACTGCTAATTTGAAATTCTCTAGGATTGAGATTTTTTAGTTGTGAATCTTATTTTTACTTCAAAAACATTAAAGGATAACATTCAGCACTCAAATTTACTCGTTTCCTACAATTTCTCGTGTGGTACTATTTAGGCAATTTGAGAAAACTTCACCTCATAGTGCTAAACTCTTTTTTGATATTTTTGTGGAAAATATAGGATTGCAATTGTTACAATACCGTACCTAAATTTTTCTGCTATTTTAGAGTATTCTACGCGTTAGAACGAATATTAAGTACTTTATCCCTTTAAAATACTTTAATGTCTGTTTTCATCATTTTATAAAGACATGAAAGTTAATGTGTTAAAAATAAAAGGTATAGTTTTCTAATAGGCAGAGGGCAATTGACCCAGAATGGTCTGGTTCTAAGAGTGATTCTTCTCTTTCTATTTCGCAGGCCCGTTATTTAGGGGTCAGGGCGGGGATCAATTGCCCCCCCCCCCACCAGGCTTTGAGAAAGAAATTTATTTACATGTAAGTAGACGTGGTTTTGCCATTTTTTGGAAAATTTACATTTTGAATGCCCCCCCCCCCTGAAACATTCGAAATAACGGGCCTGCTGTTTTGTATCTTTTGATGTAACGTTAAAGCGCATTCAATATCGTCTCGGAAGGGGGGGGGGCAGGAACTAGTTCCTTGTTCTGGAATTTTGATCTTAACAATCAATAAAAGGGTACTTTTGTACGATACTAGAATAAGTCACAATACATTAAGTTACGTTTTAAATTTATTAAGTTTTTAATAAAAATACCTGTCACGTACAGCACATGAAATATTCTATTTTGGATCAATCGCCTAAATATATACCATTCTTTCACGTAAAACTCTTTTATGAATCCAAAAGCAATTCCTTAAACTTACTGTACTTTGATACGCATGCAACGTAATTTTTAAAAATTAGTTTAAAGATTTTAAGCCGAAATAAAATGCTTCCTTCAATGCTGTTTTATTTATTCAAGATTATAGTAAGTTTACACCAGATAGTTGTTTAAAAATACTTTAATTTCGATACTCCTCTCACATGTCGCAATTCAATTTACGATTTTTCATTTTTATCTTCAGATTATTCATCCAATATTAAAGAAATATGAGTATTTCTGTTAAAATATGTTACACAAATACACTATGCATGAATATTTTTCACGCATCTTTAATAATAAACTGCACGATGTGAAGGATTTAAGTAATACTTTTATCAGAAAGTATTACCATAGAAACAAGAACATCACCTAATAAATTATTGACCTAGTATTTCCGAGATAACCATCGAAATAAATGATTTGGTAACCATGGAAATAAAATAGAATCAAGTGATGACGTTGTTTGATATTGGATCTTCGGCTTAGGCCCTTGAGGTTTCGTTAAGGTTTAAATCGTCTATCAGGGAAAATGTGTAGATTGGTTAACTGAAACAAAGCTGCAGTTACTCCGTCGTGTAGAATGATTATGTTCTTCTAAACTTTATTAAAATTGAAAGCGTATTTGCTTTAACGAAATCGAAAAAATTGGTCGAATGCTATACACGTTTTGATTTAAAAAAAAATAAACATGATGATGTATTTGAAATTCAAGTGCAACACACCAAATCATAATATACTGCAAAAAGCGAACTGATGTTTTTACAGTATAATTCTGGCAACCGACTTTAAACCAATTTAAACTTTTTCCACTTTAAAACCGTTAAATTTCAGTTCAAAAAACTTTAAAACTAGCAATTTTACAGTTTATTGCTGTAAAATTTAGCTGTGTTATAGTGTAAAAACAACAGTATACTGGCAGCAGAGGTTCCAGTTTAAAACTAAAATGCGCCGTAAAAAACTGTAAAATTAGCAATTTTACAGTTTGGTACTGTAAAAGTAGAAATTTTATAGCTTATTACTGTAAAATTAGCAATTTTTACAGTTTAGTACTATAAAATTAGCTGCATTATACTGTAAAAGAACATTCATTTTTTACAGTGTAGTGGATAATGAGAATTATTTGCTTCAGATATTTAAAAAAATTTCATTAAAATGCAAATAGAGTAGTTTTGGGGGTTCAGTAAAAGTGAAGTTGTGCTTAAGAAGCACTAGAATTGCGGTCAAGTCTTGGAGAAATGCATCTGTTAAAATGCCTAGGAAGAAAACGCAGCTATTAAAAAAACTTTCAAATTATCTGGGTATACTTTGCTTAAAGAACTTTGCTTTTACAGTTTAGTACTGTAAAATTAGTTGTATTATACTGTAAAACAACATTCATTTTTTACAGAGTAGTGTTTAATGAGAATTATTTGCTTCAGATATTTAAAAAATAGAGTAGTTTTGGGGGTTCAGTAAGAGTGAAGTTGTGCTTACGAAGCACTAGAATTGCGGTCAAGTCTTGGAGAAATGCAGCTGTTAAAATGCCTAGGAAGAAAACGCAGCTATTAAAAAAACTTTCAAATTATGTGGGTATACTTTGCTTAAAGAAACTGTTTCTTTTTTTTAATCTACCTGTTGATCTAGGCTAAATTATACAAACAGTATTTTATTAAGGAGTTAAAAATGAAATGATAAGGAAATACAGTGCTTGAAAACGTGTATTTGAATATTAGATTCGCAGGAATTGAATTAACATTTAAACTATGACTATGTATTGTAACTGCTATAAAATGAAAACAGAAAAGAAAATCCAAAGCAATGAATATTAACCCTTTATGCTCCGACGGGACAGAGAAGTCCCGATTAATTTTTTTTTTTTTTTTGAATCCTAAATGGCTGGAATCATGCTGATGATTTTAAGTATCACTCCTTGTACTTTGCTGTGAGGCCGACAGATGGTACCTGAGATCGGAAATAATTTTCTTAGGGGTCCTAAGGCGTAGGTGCATGATACCTTACTGATTGTCAACATTTTTTTATTCTTTATATATATTAGTTGATGTATTTCCAACTGAGAAACAAAATCTAAAAAAAATCAATGCTAAATTTATTTGGGACATAAAAGGTTAAGTGATAAAGTTAAAGAAATTTACGACGTGGCACAAAAGGTTTTCTTTGTTCCAAAACCTGCTTTCAAAATTTTATCTTCAAACTAGCTCCGCAATTAGAAATGTCAGAGTTGCTCAAAAAATAGTTTGTCTTGAATACAAGAGACAAATGTTGGGATTTGAAAAGTTTATATATGAAATAGCATCATTGCATAAAAATAATGGAATTCAAAGACTTTCAAGGTTTTCGTGGTCGCGTACATACCCTATTTTAAGTACGAGGGCAAAGTACACACTTTCATTGCTAAACATAATTTTAAGCTACGGATTTTTAAGCAATCAAAAACGTGAAAAAAATGATTTACATGATTTACCGGTAGACGTTTAGTGAGTATACATGTTGCAAAACTAAAAAGGATTCAAAAATAATCATATGAGTCGAAAACTGCATAAGCTATTTGTACTATATGTACAATTCGCTTTTACTGCCTTAAACGTTTAAATATTGCTTTCGAAAACAAAAAAACTTACCTTAGACTTTCCTTAGAATTTTTTCTGCACATCTAATAACCTTTTTTTTTTTTTTATGTATGAAAGAAACTTGTCCGCCACATGCTTCGTTAAATTTATACGCTTGATTTAAAAAATCATGGTTTTAGTTGGGCAATTTATCAACGGCAACAGTTTGCGTTAATGACCAATAAACAATGGCTTGTTGATCAACGAGCTGTTGCCCATTAACTTGAGAGAAATCGGAATTAATGATATTTTTATCTAATAAAAAAACTCTTAACTTTTTTCGTTTAAGCTTTGCCTACGCTGAAACATTTGTAAATATTTTATAGTTATTCCGCTAGCTTTAGGTAAATTATCATTTTTCATATTTAATTGCGCATATTTTCTGATTTTCAATAAATAATCTACAGTGGTTTGGTGATTTGTTAGGAGAAGAGTCTAGAAAGAAACATGTAAATTTTGAGGGAATGAAATTTTTAGTTTTTCTAAAAATTAATTTTTGAGAATTTGCAATTTTTAGTTTTCTCTTTGATTAAAAAATGGGCATTTTTTTTTCAAATGTCAATCTTTTTACAATTAAAATTACGTTTGATTCGCTTATTGAGTACCAAATTTATTCGGAACGAGGAACACACAATCAATCAAACAAAAAAAATGATTAAGCCTTTATACAATCATGAATATTGATGTAAACATTTTAAATTTTGATCTAGTAAACTATTGAAGAATTTTACTTAATTATATGTATCGATAATTTAATTTTGCAGAATATTAAAATTCCGGATCTTTTGTAAAATAAAGAAAACTAAGTGTTTCTTATGGCTTGAGATTTTATTCCGTGTTACGTGAGACTGATTCATAAATTTTGTTAACCATGCCAAATTTTGGAAAAGATGAAGAAAATGAAAAGGAAAACTGATGAAAGCTGAAAGAAGTAAAGAGAGAAAGAAAGGACACAGCTGAAAAAAAAATCTAATCCGTTTTTAATTTAAGCGCTATTATTTATCTTTTGCCAACTACCAGAAAAATTCCCTTTTTCTTTCAAAACTCATTTATTATTTTGCCACTAGTGTTTGTTTTTGCAATTTTAGCTTCTTTCGAGTACTTTTATTCACTGTAAAAAATGAATGTTTTTTACAATATAAAACCTATAATTTTATAGTAATAAACCGTAAGAATTGCTAATTGTACAGTAATAAACTGTCAAATTGCTCACGTTACACTAATAGACTAAAAATGCTAATTATACAGTAATAAACTTAAAATTGCTAATTTAACTGTTTATTACCGTGAATTTTAGTTTTAAACTGGAACCTCTGCTGCCGGTATTATACTGTTGTTTTTAAAGTATAATACAAAAAATTTTGCGGCAATAAACTGTAAAATTGTTAACTTTACGGCACGAAACTGTAAAATTGCTAACTTTACAGTAATAAGCTGTAAAATTCATAGTTTTACAGCTATTATTGCGCATTTTAGTTTTAAATTGGAAGTTCGGCTGCCAGCATTATACTGCAAGAACAACAGTTCATTTTTTGCAGTGCACAAACACATTTTTTTTTTCTTTGAATCGTCTTAGTTAAATGAAGAAGGTTCAAATTAAAATCGTTTGTAGAGGTTTAGATTGAAAAACACAGGAATCAAATGGGATTGAAACACAGTAAAATTAAAAGAGTAATCATGAACTTGAGTAGGGTCAAGCGGGGTAATTGTGAAAATGGGGTAATTAAGAACAAACGACACTAGCGCTTCTGTCAGCAAAGAAGGACCCCCCCCCCCTAAATAGCAGTAGCAACTGGAAGTTCACATCTTCATTCTTAGTTAGGGATGTTTTTTCACTGATGTGGCAACACTGTACCCTCCATTTCCTTAGTTATCCTAACCCTTCTCACAAAAGTTGTCAAGCAGTTTTTCACAGTCTTCAATATTCACCTCCTTGCTCGCACTGATAAAATTGTGCTAAGTTATTGTTTTCGTTATACTTGACTTCAGTTATTAAGCCTTTAATAGGAATTAACTGGAGTTTCGCTGTCTTTTATTTTTAGCATCCTGCAGGAAAGTGTTCATAATTACCCCGTATTTTTCTAGGTAGGGGTGATTATGAACGATTTTTTCAAAGTAGTTTTTTCCACTTGAAGTCAAATAATATGATCCAAATAGTTATTTTGACTATTTAACTGAGCCGACCTTTTCTAATGATTTATATAAACTTGCCTGTCTGTCTGATTCGAACGTCTAAATGCCTCGCACTTATGTGAAGAAGAAGCCACCTCCTCAATACACGAGTGAAGACTTACTGAGGTCTGTGAATGATATTACAAATGGGAATATGACCTACAGAGAAGCAGTGGACACCTATGCCATCCCTCTGGGTATTTTGCACAACAGAGTTAAATGTAAAGTCAAAATTGTCAGGATGTGAGCAGGTCGCCTAACTGACATATCAACTGATGTGGAGCTAACTTTAGCAAAATATCTAATTGCTAAGGCTCATGTGGGGTTTCCTTGGGACAAGGAAGAGGTTAAAAGCCTTATTCAAGATTTTGCTTTGGCTAATGGGTTGCACTTCCGATTCAAAGATGGAAAGCCAGATGATGACTGGCACATCAGTTTCATAAAGAGGTGTTCGAACATTTCTCTCAAAAAAACCAGAACTCCTTCGAAAATCTAAAAAGAAAGTCAGATATCCCTTCGTGGTATTTATAATGAAGTCAAGGAATTCACTAAAAAACCAGGGTAAGCCAGGGGGAAAAGCATGTTCATATTTACCCCATGTACTATGGGGTAGTTATGAACAGTTGGGGTAATTAAGTTCAAGGATTTTTAAAAACTTCCATCAGCCGAAAAATTAAAAAAAAACCGTCGCGCAGTGTAGCAGAGGAGTTAATAATTATTTCTGATGGGTGTCCAGATTTTTAAATAGGGCATGGTACTCCAGAGAGCAATTAGCGTGCGAAAGTGTAAAATTTGTTCATAATTACCCCTACTGACCCTACTGCTATTTTCTTTTTCCTCAAAGTTTTCATTGAGACACTTTCACTTTTCTAAAACTTTGTAAATTCTACAAATAATAAGGAGTATGAAGGAATAGCCAAAAATTTATTTTCTTAGAAATACTGAAAGAAAGTTTCAAAATTTATTGTAAAACACATAAATATATTAAGACATCCTGCATCTTTAGCATTTAAGAAAATTTCTAGGCATGATACCTTACCTCAACATCAGCAGCTTTAAAATGGGATAGATAAATACTTAACCTATCTTAAAAATGCTGTATACAAATGTATTTGTTTAAAACAATACTTAATCGATTACAATTTAATACATTCGAATGCATTTTTTTTTTTCATGCTGACCTTTTGCTTCAAAAAAAGTTTTTTTTTTTCGCACAGCATTCAGTCAATGTACATAAAGTACAATGAGCAACATTTTACTCCGATAAGCAAACAAAGAAACAAAGACATTTGCGATTACTGAATAAAACTTGAAAATTAGTCATAAACTGGTAAGTTTAAAAAAATAGCATGAGAGTCTTTAAAAAAAGAATCAACAAAAAGCTGAAATTTCTACATATTCACGTCAAGAAATGAAATTGATAAGTGAAGCAGCTTTTGTTAATGGCGATCATTTCTTAAAATAAAATTCAATAAATAGTTATTTTTGTTTAAGAGGCTGAAAAAAATGAAGCTTAGAAAAGGAAATAGTTCTTCTGCTACTCGATAATGACGTAAAAGACACTTCAGAAAGTTTCAACGAACATATTCAATAAAACTTCAAAACTGAGTTCTAAAAATATTACCAATTGTAAGAAAAAATTACGTCTTAAGAGCACTTTAGTTAATAGTTTCTTAAAATAGTCAAAGAGAGATTGATAGTTCATGTTTTATTTAGTCCAAATAATAATATATATCTATAAAAATCGATGTATTGTTTTTTATTTGTATGTTTGTATGTTTGTTCCTTATACAAATCCAGTTTTCGTCGGATTTTCATCAAACTTAGCACAGAGGTTCCTTGATGCACTAGAATTCATAGGTGGGGTTTTGAAATATTACAAAAATCCAAAATGCTCAAAATTCAAATTTTTGTCTCAAAATGGCCATTTTCTTTCAATTTTGAATATATAGAGTAATAGAAATAAGCCTTTAAGCATGCAAATTGATAAAATTTAACACGTTTAAATATGAGTATTTTCCAACAAAAATTACCACTAACAAGGAATTATCAGTTTAAGGCTCACCTATTTCATTTTTTTCAATCTACAATCACTATAACCATTTTTTTTTCAATCTACAATCACTACAGTATTTTTTTTTCAATCTGGGATCAATTTGATACTACTGGCCATATTTAGCCAATAATTCACTGTTCAAATTGTTGATATTTAGAACTATTACATTGCAGTTTTGCTCCTAATACAGGTACCATGCAATTTTATGCAATGTCAGATACCATAAGCTGATAAAAAAATATCAGTATTCCTTGCATTTTTAAGGTATTTTTCTACACGTTTGCCATTACTTTCAATGTGTAAGAAAATACTAAAAATCTATTCGTATACGAAGTGTTGCTTCTAACGCTCGTACATGAGTACTTGCAACCATTCTTTTGAGCTATTAAAAACATTGACATTTTTTATACGTAAAAGGAAGTAGTGTGAGGTCCAAGCCAGATTTTTTCTTCAGCCTTATTTTTATGTTTTATTTTTTCCATCAAATTAATTAATTATATTTTTTTCAGCTTTTACTAATGGCCCCAACTACTGAACTCCCCAAAATACTTCACTGAAAATATTTCAGTTTTTTGACATCGACTTTACATAACACTTCTCTTTTTACATAGCTAGAAATAAGATTGAAAGTAAACTCCTAATTGATTTCATCTTGTCTATAATTCCTGTAATCTCTTTCTTTCCGCTTACAAAACTAAAAGAAGTCCAAAAATGGCATCAAAACTCTGCAAACAGCTCAACAAATAGTGTAAATAATAAAATTTATTGTAGTTTCTTTTCTAACACGAATTTCTAAGTAAGTTTGCTTTGTTTGCGCAAACATAAGAAATAATGGAAAACGATTTAAAGAAAACAGTTTTTTCTAGAAATCTGCAAACCAATTTGCGTAATGCATCTTTATATTTAATGCATGACTACAATATGAGTAAAGTACACTTTGGCAAATGGTGGGTGAGAGTTTTCTCCAACTTATTGTAAAAGGAAGCTTTATTCTATTTCGTTTCCCATTTTCAGTTAGAATGGGAGAATGAACAGTTAAAAAGAAAACTTTTTTATTTCTAATAAAGTAAAAAGAATCTCTCACATCAAATTTAAAGCAATTATTAGCTTTAAATCACAGCATCTTCTGTACAACACTAAAACATATTAAATTCAAAGGAATGTGAAGCACAATTTAGGGTTTTACGAATTTGTGACGTTTTAGCTGAATAGAAGGAAATTAATGGAAAAGCTTAATTAACAATTTTGATCTTATTTAAGTCCATTTCAAGAACTTTTGCGCAGTATCAATTAAAATATGGGCTGTGTTCTTTTTATTTTTCTCACCGCAAAAAAATACTTTAAAAAGCATAATTCTTTAAAAAATTCTGCAGGAAATAGAACATGATTAGTTTTAGCTACTTTCTTCTGCTATGAAACGAGCTGCATGGAACTTTTAAAGATTGAGTAAAGCCTATGAAATATTGTTTAATACATATTTAAAATAAACAAAAACTCAAGCGATTTCTTATATTACAAATATTATTTTATTACCAGCATATTTTATTTTAATCATTAATAGAGTAACTCAGGCTTACACTCCCGCTGGGTTGAATGCCTCAGTGCCAAAACACAAACACAGTGAACTGGTAGGAATTTTTTTAGAGGTGGTGCTATGCAAAGAAGGGTTTGGAGTAATGTCCAATAATTATTTTCTGTTTTCTAAAGATTATTTCGATTATTAGTTTCATAAGCCTTAAATATAAGACAAAATCATATACAATTTCATTTTCTCAATTTAAAATTTAAATTTTTTATGTTACTCATATAATAATTTGCATTAATTTAGCTAATTACTACCGTTCTTTCCGTCATAATCAGTTTTGTAATGTTATTTCAAATAAGGCATTACATGCCGGTATACTCTGGCAAGTTTCCAGAGTAATTTGCCTCAAAGTGAGAATTTCGTTTTCTGATGATAAGTAATTTATATCGTATTTGTTCTGATTGATTTAACGCTGCATCTCTAAGTCTACATTAAGAAGTATTAATCAATATTTTCCATTTTTCATAAAAGCAACAGTTTTGCTAAATCTTTCCTCCTAGTCGGGCCTGGTACCTATACTTACTATACACATTTGGTCCGATGTGTTTCAATTGAACTGTTTCAAAACTATAGATATGCTCAAGCTCATGATGTCTTTTAAATACATAAAATTCAAGGCAATCTGTTACAAAAAATACGAAAATTCATTAGTTCTTGTTCTTCTAATCTTAAAAAATCTTTTTTTTTTTTTGAGTTATATTCAACCCGCGCGGCGGAAGTCTCGTTCCAAATAGAATAAAAAAGGTCGCGCGGGGTGTCTCTATACCCCATCTATTAATTTTTGCTTCATGTAATTCATGCATGTAAATTTTGGCAAAAATTCATTGCCAATCTGTAAAATATTTACAGAGTAGAAAATATTGCTGTTATATTTATATCCCATGATCGCTGGTGGTTTGATGGAGATTCTTTACGAAATTCAATCACTTCCAGAAAAGAAATGTCAGCAAAGGTCCCATAAAAAAATTTCGAATTATTTTCCTCTTTAAGTAAAATTTAAATATTTTTTATAAGTACAAAATATGGCAAATCCAATTTTTATCAGCGTTTTTCTTTTCGGATGTTTACACTTCTAGAATTTTCTCTAAAGGAGCGAAACGAATTCTTATATACATGAAATGGACTGAAAAACTCCTTTCCCTCCTTGGTGCTTTCCGTTCGAGTTTTTCTGACCTAGTGTGCCGCAGTATCCATTTTACGGTTCGTGTCACTCTGAAACTTCTTGACGATTTGATTGATCAGTTTTGGCTACTTTTCGAATCCTCCTAGTCTCCACCAGCGCTCATACGCCTAAGGATTTCTAACTCATCCGAATGATGGTGTTCTTTCCATCAAAAATGTTTCGTTTTCATGCCTTTTCAAGCAGTTTTTTTTATTTAAAAATGCCTTTTTTATAAATTGTAAATTTGTTATTTTGTTAATAAAATTTGTTAATTTGTTTTGTTTGTAGCGAAATTAAAAAGAAATAGGCTGCATGTTAGGGTTTTTAAGTAAAAGTTTTTCCTACACCAAGTAAAATTTTCTGTGTAACGTTCCGCAATTAGTACTTTCTAGATGCTCCTTTTTAAGTTTTCCTCTTTAGAATACGACAGCACACTGGATCAAAGACACTACTTTTACCGATAATTTCCTGATAAATTTAAGGTGACAACTTTAACCGATTAATTCGTTTTGCAAAATTAATTAGTTTTGCAAAAATTGCGCACATAAAATGATCTTTACGGAATGAAATTTTCGAACTAAATGTCAATCTTTTCCATTAAAAAAAACTAATTATAATTCATCTTAAATATTTTCTTTTGCCCGACATTTTCTTACTGTAAACTATTGCTCAATATATTAGTCATTTATTTGGATTGACAGATATTGTAAGGTTTACCTATTTTAAGCTATTCATTTAAAATTTTGGTATTTTATATTTTTTTGAATTGTTATCATGAATCCTTAATACTCAATAAATACTTTCCGTAATAATTTACTGTATTTAAAATTTAATTTAAAACTCAATAATTAAAATTCAATAATCCTAATAGCTGACTCAGTAAGTTTGAATTAAAATTTGCACTTATACGGTTAAGTGTACCGAAAGGATTGTTTGATGAGGTTTAATTTATTTGATATATCATTTTTACTTTTTGTTGATTTTTTTTTAACGTAATGACTTATCTATTTATTTGACGGATTATTTCAAACTTTAATGTAAGCTAAAACTTTTATTTTTAATGGTGTTGAAATTTGTTAGACATTCATGTTACATTTAAATATAACTCTTAATGTTCTGAAGAATGTATTTTATGTAATTGATAAAGTAATTCAAATTCAGCTAAACTTTTAGAGATGAAGGGCCATTCCACGAAAAAGCCGCCAACTTGTCCCGCACGTAACGCTTTTATATTTAAATAAATATTTCAGTGAACTCTCACTTATGCGCCGGGCCAAGGGACCAACAGAAAAAGGCGCATAAGTGCGAGAGACGTATAAGTGAACAATCCTATTTAAAGGACTAAAACGCAACATAGGTTCTAATGAGAGAATGAATAAGAATGTTTCTATAGACAAGGGGCATATTACTACGGTTTGGCAATTACTGTAACGTAACTACAATGATAAAGAGAAAACAAAAATTGTAGCATACCTGATTGCAAACTGTTCCCTTTAAAACGATCCATAATAGGTAATTGTCCCTCTCCGAACTCTAGTTCATGCGGAGAAAATGCCTTCCGTAAACAATGAAGGCGAAAGATTAAAGAAGAAAGTGAAGAAACATGCTTATTTTTTTAATGAAAATAAATAACTCTTTTTTACATTTTGCAGAAAATTCGGCGCATAAGTGAAATATTTATCTTTAGAGCGACGCATAAACGAATGATACTACCGTTATTTTACTATGGAATGTGCTGGGACCCCTCAAAATCGTCCTATAAGTGAAAAAGGCGTATAAATGAGGCTGTGTATAAGTGAGAGTTCACTGTAGTAGTTTTAAAACATAAAAAATACAGCTTTTAGCCTAAGAGATCTCGCACAGTTTACTAATTTCTTAGCCCACAAAATGTCCTTTATTTCTCTTTAAATTAATTCTTATAAAATACATAAGCGTCCCGTGCTGGACAAGATGGCGGTGTTTTCGTTAAATATCCCTGAATCATTTACTTACATCATTATTTTACATGTAAACAGAGCTGTTAACGTTACTTAGTAGATAGAGCCGCTGCCACAAATGAAATATCATTTATACTTAGAGATATAAACAATTCGTTACGCATCGAAAGCTTGTCAAAATTCCTTTTTTCGATATTAGCATCGGTGCGCAAAAGTACACAAAAATTTTAATATAGTCTGTACTTTTTTACATAATTGAAAAAAAAAGGCTGTAAATTAGCGTTTTTTCGTAAAAGTTTTTTTCTGCCACAAAGCTAAATTTTCTGTGTAACGTCCCACAATTAGTTCTTTTTAGCTGTTCCTTTTTAAGTTGACCTTAATTTATGCAAAACGTTTTTTTGAACAGTTTACAGAAAAGATGATTTACTTCAAACTGCTAAAACCTTAGATGCGTTGAGCAAAAATAACTTTGCAGTATCTTCAAACAATAAACACTTGATCAATAGTAGCTGAACCTTTCTTCTAACACTTTGATTTGCTCAGTACTGTCTCTCAGTTTTTTTTTCTTACCAATTCATCAACGGATCTAATTTTTTTCTAAAAGGTTAAATACGATATTCTTCATTTTGCTCTCTTTCGTCTTCTCTCTATCTCTCTCTCACCCTGCTGTTCCCCTATAATCCTAAGCTTAAATCTTGAGTATTTATTCGACTTTACAGCCATTTTCACTCCATCACGTCAATTTTTAACAACAGAATTCCCCAAAAATAACTCAAACACTGAAAGCAATCCAACCACTTTCCGAAACTAAAACTGGAACTCCTTCCTAAGCGTTTCAGGAGTCGGATTACAATATTCAAATGTCATTTTCGTAAAGCGCTTTCAGAAGATCGTTTTCTTTCGTGGCGTCGAAGAAAAACAGTTCATTCGTGCAAAATGCTTTCGAACTTGATGATCTCTTTGAAAGTAGTTTTCTTCTAGAATTTTGTACTTTAAGTTGTGAGTTTTGGAAATGCGTTGTCAGAGAATTATTTTAGATTTATTTCCCAGGATAAAATGTATATTACAGGTGCATCAGAGGAGTAGTATAGCTGCTGAAACAAGAAACTCTAAAAATGAATTGAAAAAGTTACAATAGATTTAAGACGAATTATTATACACGGCCTCATTTATGCGCCTTTCTCACTTGTACGACGATTTTCAATGATCCCAGCACATTCCATAGCAAAATAAAGATAATTTCATTATTTTGAGCCCCGCTTTAAACATGAATATTTCACTTCTAAGCCAAATTTTTGGAAAATGAAAAATAAATAATTTATTTTCTTTAAAAAATAAGCATGTTTCCTCACTTTCATCTTTAATCTTCCGCCATTATTGCTCACAGAAGGCATTTTTTTCCGCATGAACTAGAGTTTGGAGAGGGACGGTTATATATTATGAATCGTTTTAAAGGGAACAGTTTGTGATTAGGTGTGTAATTGGCAGAATTCCCCAAAAATAACTCAAACACTGAAAGCAATCCAACCACTTTCCGAAACTAAAACTGGAACTCCTTCCGAAGAGTTTCAGGAGTCAGATTACATAATTTCATTCGTTTGAGCCTCGCTTTAAACATGAATATTTCACTTGTACGCCGATTTTTTTTATAAAATGAAAAATAAATATTTTATTTTCTTTAAAAAATAAGCATGTTTCTTCACTTTCATCTTTAATCTTCCGCCTTTATAGCTCACAGAAGGCATTTTTTCCGCATGAACTAGAGTTTGGAGAAGGACAGTTATCTATTATGAATCGTTTTAAAGGGAACAGTTTGTTCTTAGGTGTGCTACAATTTTTGTTTTATCTTTATGATTATTTCTACGTTGCAATAATTGCCAAACAGTAGTAATATGTTCCTTTTCTATAGAAACATTCTTATTCATCCTTTCATTAGAACCTATGTTGAGTTTTAGTCCTTTAAATAGGCTTGTTCACTTATGGGTCATTCCACGTCAAGTGATCCAAAATCAGAGAAAAATTTTACCTTACATTTTTGTATTTCTTTCTTTTTTGGCTCAACAATTGTACCCCTTGAGGTAATCAAAAGTCTCAATTTTTGGATTTTTATCTCAATTTTTTTTTCATTCATGAGACTTTGAACTTTGGAAAAACCCTCGTTTTTCCATGGATAAGGGTACATAAAAGGGACCATAACTCGGCACCAAATATAGATAGAACGATTTGGTAAGTGGCATTTTAAAGTACGTTAGTTGCCGCTTAATCTGATATGCAACATGAATAATTTGATAAAAAAATTTCTTTTTCAAAAAATGAAATTTAAATTTCAAATTTAAATTTCTCAAAAAACATATAATGAATTTTTAAAAAAAAATTCTCAAAAATTTTTGTGTATTTTATCTATGTTTGTACCAATTTTTAGATTAGGATCTCAATGGGATCATATTTTTTTGAATTTTTGAATAAAACTGTATAGGAAAAAAATGATATTTTTTAGATTCTATTTATTTAAATATTAAGTTCTCTTGCTTGTGATGGTCTAAAAAGTAGAAAACAAACATGAATTTGTTTAAAGTGAGCTGGCATGAGTTTATATAGTCTAAGATCCCACCGCAGTTTATCTACACTCATAGCGTACACTCATCACGTATTTGTCAAATTAAAGCTGATTTTTTTCTGAACGTGATGCACTATGTCCGCCTATGTAAAAGTGCCCGAAACCTATAGGCAGCCTGGCCTAAACAGGTCACATGCATGTAGTATTTCTACACTCATAGCGTACACTCATCACTCATATGTCAAATTGAAGCTAATTTTTTTCTGAACGTGGTGCACTAAGGCTGCCTATGTAAAAGTGGCCGCAACCTCTAGGCAGCCTGGCCTGAAGTTTAGGGTCCAAAATTTCAAATGGTTATAAAAGACGGAAAAATTGGTCGATTCTTTTGCTTTTTTTACTAAAATTATTTTTAATGTGAGTACTTTTTCGAAAAAATATTGTTGAACTTAAATTTCAAAAATTGCCGATAGGGGGCGCTTTAGACTTTGCAGCTAAAAACAACTACTTTTTACCGTTTTTTTTCATATTTTCGTAATTGATTCAAAAAGTTCAAACTCTAACTTAAATTTTGAGCCCAAAATATCAACTAATTTCCGGTTTTTAGCAATATTCGGACCAAACGTCAAAAAATGTGTTTTTCTGCTTTTTAACTTGTCCTTTCATGTAAAAATGATTATTAAAATCATCTGGCGACACTAATAATGTGAAAATAAAATTAAATGCACACTTTCCGAGTTGTAAAATACAAAATTTCAGGGTAAAAAAAATGTTGGAAAAAAAAAAATTTTTATTTTTTTTAGTTACGAAAGGGTTCATCTGATTTTATTTTAATATTATCAGGTGATTTTAATAATTTTTTTTACATGAAAGGACTAGTTGAAAAGCAGAAAAACACAATTTTTGACGTTGGTCCGAGTATTGCTAAAAACCGGAAATTAGTTGATATTTTGGGCTCAAAATATAAGTTAGAGTTTTAACTCTTTGAATCAATTACGAAAATATGAAAACAAACGGTAAAAAGTAGTTGTTTTTAGCTCCAAAGTCTAAAGCGCCCCCTATCGGCAATTTTTGAAATTTAAGTTCATCAATTTTTTTCGAAAAAGTACTCACATTAAGAATAATTTTAGTAAAAAAAGCAAAAGAATCGACCGATTTTTCCGTCTTTTATAACCATTTGAAATTTTGGACCCTAAACTTCAGGCTAGGCTGCCTAGAGGTTGCGGCCACTTTTACATAGGCAGCCTTAGTGCACCACGTTCAGAAAAAAATTAGCTTCAATTTGACATATGAGTCATGAGTGTACGCTATGAGTGTAGAAATACTACATTCATGTGACCTGTTTAGGCCAGGCTGCCTATAGGTTTCGGGCACTTTTACATAGGCGGACATAGTTCATCACGTTCAGAAAAAAATCAGCTTTAATTTGACAAATACGTGATGAGTGTACGCTATGAGTGTAGATAAACTGCGGTGGGATCTTAGACTAATAGATTTGTTAGGTTCACTCCTTCCCCCCTTCCTCCCCCGCACAACCACTCTTTTTTTATTCAAAGCTGTTCAAAATGTTTAAAAAAAACAAAAACTCTTTGATACAAAATGAATAGTAAACTTATTTAAAGTGGGGAAATGGGTTTCTTTATAACTAGACGAAGTATCCCCCTCCCCACCCAAATATACCATTCACACTATACTAATATGACGTCTAACCTGGGGATTGAGTTGAGGATTATTTTCACCCTAGGTATATATACATTGTTTTTCAGACGAAGTGTTTCTTTTCGATCCGAACTTCAAAGTGTACTTCCATTCAATATCTGAAATTTAACTTTATGATTCATTTCATCTTCTACTCCAGCACCAATCTTCAATTTTGAAGGGAGGTAATAAATGGGTCGCCCCAATATCATAGCAAACAGCAAAATAGCACTGTTTCGCCTTGTTCTCGTCGTTTTTTCTATTCTTTTCGCACAAAACTGAAAATAAATCAAAATATGAAATATTAGATCATATGTCTGTGTCCCCATAGCTATCTTTCCACATTATCTAGTGTTCAGCGGTTATTTAATTTTTTTTTAATCGTTTGTGTTCTTTTTCATTTTGTTATAAAGGAAAGTAATGCAGCAAGATATATCTATACAGGGTGTCCACTCCAATCGTGGACCAATAGCTAATTTCTAAACCGTTAGAGATAAGCATATAGTTTATTTAGGAAAAAATCTCCAAATTACGAAAGGAATTTTGGGTCTATTCAATGTTTTTCAAAAAATCAAATTTTGAAAGAGTTACGAAATTTAAATTTTTATACAGCCCCCCAGTCCTATCAATCATATTTAGTAAAACATTCTTGACACTGTAACGTTTAAAACTAAAAAAAATCACTCTTCTACGACAAAAATTGACCGAGTTATGACGTTTTGAAAAATCAAGATTTTGAAGGATTTCGCATACGGTCCCTTAAGCGATCTCTCGATGACGTCATGAAACAATGCAAAATCTTGATTTTTTCAAAACGTCATAACTCGGTCAATTTTTGTGGTAGAAGAGTGATTTTTTTTTAGTTTTAAACGTTACAGTGTCAAGAATGTTTTACTAAATATGATTGATAGGACTGGGGGGCTGTATAAAAATTTAAATTTCGTAACTCTTTCAAAATTTGATTTTTTGAAAAACATTGAATAGACCCAAAATTCCTTTCGTAATTTGGAGATTTTTTCCTAAATAAACTATATGCTTATCTCTAACGGTTTAGAAATTAGCTATTGGTCCACGATTGGAGTGGACGCCCTGTATATATATATTAAACAAACACTGCCTTAAAGTTACAAAAACCTTTGTGCTAAAGATGTACAGAAAATAAACAACGTTACAATGCACAAATGAGCAGGGATACTGCAGACACGTGTTTCGGCGTTACAAGGAACGCCTTTATCAATGCAAAAAAGTTGTGAGGTACATAAAACTGGTATCCCTTTTAGACCGATTGTTTCCAATATCGGTACTGCTTCTTATAAACTTGCTAAATATTTAGTCTCTGTGTTTTCTCCACTTAGGATTCATAATTTATTCACCGTTAAAAATTCTGTAGATTTTGTTAAGAAAATTCATAATTTCGTTCCTAAGGATTCTTTTATGGCTTCTTTTGATGTTAAATCATTATTTACTAACGTTCCTATCGAGGGTGCATTGTTATGCCTTCAAAGGAGACTTTCAGAATTTCATTTTGCCTCTAAGGAAATTGAGGAATTAATTTTCCTTACCCGTACATGCCTTGAACAATGTTCTTTTGCTTTTAATGGACAATTTTACACTATGACAGATGGTTTGGCTATGGGTAACCCACTAAGCCCCATTCTTAGTGATATTTATATGCATTATTTTGAGGTTGAGTTGTTCCAAAAATTACAGTTTCAATTTTACGTTAGATATGTTGACGATTGTTTTGTTCTAATGAACCATAACCAGTTCCATAATGACGATGTTTTATCCGTTTTAAATGCTATAGATCCTCATATTCAATTCTCTTGTGAGAAAGAACAGGATAATTGCATTCCCTTTCTTGATGTTTTAGTTTCTCGTACAGAATTCGGCTTTGAAACTACTGTTTATCGCAAACCTTTTGCTGTCTCGTTACCTCCTCATCGACTTTCATCTCACCCTCCTAGTCAAAAATATGCTGCATTTAATTCTTTTGTTCAGCGTGCTATTAATCTTTGTTCTTCACCGGAACTTCTTAAAGCAGAACTCAACTATCTTAAAGCTGTGGCTCTTGATAGAAACTATCCTCATACTTTGATTGATTCCATTTTTAAAAAACTTTCTAACAAATCCGAAACAACTGTTGTTAAGAGAACTTTCATTAGAAAGAATTTGGTTGTTTTGCCATTCTTTCCCTCTGTGAGTTATCAGGTTGCTAAGATTCTCAAACGTTTCAATTTCCAGGTGGTATTCTCCCCTACGAATAAACTATGTTTCTCTTCCCTTAAAGATCCCATTCATCCTCTTAACAGTTGTGGTATTTATAAAATTAATTGCAATTGCAATCTCTCTTATATCGGACAAACGCGACGTGCTTTGAAATTCCGCTTAAAGGAACATCAGAATTATGTGAAAAAGCAACAATTGAATAAGTCTAGTATTGCGCAACATTGTTGGGAAAAGAATCATTCTTTCGATTTTAATTCTTTTCAAATTGTCCAAAAATGCCCCAGCCCATCAGATCTTGATTTCTGGGAATCCTTCCATATTTTGAAAAACAGTTCTGACTTAGTTAACGATCTCAATGCTATTCCTTATTTTTCTGCTGTTTGGCGTCCTTTTGTATAATTTTTGCCTTTTCCCTTTCTAATTTATTCCTCTGATTTTGCTAGCATTTTCCATTTTCTACTTGTCTTTTTTTTTTTTTTTTTTTTTTTTACCGATTCGCTTTCTTTCATTCTGCTCCTTTTTTGTTCTTGCGGTTAACAGTTTAACCTGGTGTTTTTTTATTATGTTAGCCTTTTGGCTTATCGTGTCGCCAATCGAATTCTTTCTTTCCATTTCGTACCTGGTAGAAAGCTTCGGTTCATTCTTTATTTTCCCATTGGATCTTTTTTGGCTTAAATTTTTTTATTGGTGTTCGGGTAACCCGCTATGTTTGCTTTTTAAGCTGTTCGCTTCTGTTTCCGTTGCTTTTGTCGGATGTCTGTGCATCCATAAGCTCAACATTTTTTTTGCATTGAAAAAGGCGTTCCTTGTAACGCCGAAACACGTGTCTGCAGTATCCCTGCTCATTTGTGCATTGTAACGTTGTTTATTTTCTGTAAACACTGCCTTTTTTGAGCACAACCTCACATGTTGTTTAACTTCTTTACAGATTGCTCCCCCCCCCCTCTTACCCTACCTTTCCACTCCAAACTTTTATTTTTTTTTATCATCCAGCCTAGCCCCATTTCAAAGCCTTAGTCTCTACTGATGTCTGGTAGTGTTTCAGTTTGTTCTGTTTGTTACTCTTTCCTATTAGCTCATGAGCTTTGTCCAATAAGATAAAGGAAAGGCAGTGATGGGGACTGACATATAACGTGACACTTTAATTTCTTTTCAGTTTTGTGTAAAAATAATGGGAAAACATTATGAGAACAAGGGGAAACAGTGCTATTTTGCTGTTTGCTATGATCTTGGGGCGACCCATTTATTCCCTCCCTTCAAAATTGAAGATTGGTGCTGGGGGAGGGGATGAAATGAACCATAAGTTTAAATTCAGATTTTGAATGGAAGTACACTTTGTGAAGTTCGGATTGAAAACGAAACACTTCGTCTGAAAAACAATATATACCTAGGGGGAAAATAATCCTCAAATCAATCCCCAGGTGAGACGTCATATTAGTATAGATGGGTATATTTGGGTGGGGGAAGGGTTGTACTTGTTATAAGGAAGCCCATTTACCAACTTTAAACAAGTTTACTGTTCATTTTGTATCAAAGAAGCTTTTTTTTAGCATTTTAAACAGTTTGGGGGGAAAATGGTTGGGTCAGGAAGGAAGGTAGGGGGAGCTGACCAATCTACAAGTTAATGCTAGCTCACTTACCTAGAGTAAAAATAATAGTCAATTCAATCCCCAGGTTAGACGTCATAATAGTACAGCGTTAATGGTATATTTGGGTGGAGGAGGGGGATACTTCGTCTAATTATAAGGAAACTCATTTACCAACTTTAAATAAGTTTACTATTCATTTTGTATCAAAGAGTTTTTTTTTTTTAAACATTTTGAACAGTTTTGAATTAAAAAAGTGCGGGGGAGGATGGGGGGAGGGGGTGAACCTGACAAATCTATAAGCTCATGCTAGCTCACTTTAAACATATTCATGTTTGTTCACTACTTGTTAGACCATCACAAGCAAGAGAACTTAGTATTTAAATAAATAGAATCTAAAAAATATCATTTTTTTCCTATACAGTTTTATTCAAAAATTCAAAAAAATATGATCCCATTGAGATCCCAATCTAAAAATTTGTACAAACATAGATGAAATACACAAGAATTTTTGAGAATTTTTTCAAAAAAATTCATTATATGTTTTTCGAGAAATTTAAATTTGAAATTTAAATTTCATTTTTTGAAAAAGAAAATTTTTATCAAATTAGTCATGTTGCATATCAGATTAAGCGGCAACTAACGCACTTTAAAATGTCACTTACCAAATCGTTCTATCTATATTTGGTGCCGAGTTATGGTCCCTTTTATGTACCCTTATCCATGGAAAAACGAGGGTTTTTCCAAAGTTCAAAGTCTCATAAATCAAAAAATAATAGAGATAAAAATCCAAAAATTAAGACTTTTGATTACCTCAAGGGGTACAATTGATGAGCCAAATGTGAAAGAAATTCAAAAATGTAAGGTAAAAAACGTTGGATCACTTGACATGGAATGACCCCTATACGTATCTCTCACTTATGCGCCGTTTTCTGTTGGTCCCTTGGCCCGGCGCATAAGTGAGAGTTCACTGTACTTTTTAAATAAATAAATGAATAAACAGATAGTCTTAACATATAGTACATCATCTAGGATTTTCCCTTAGTCTCTCTGGGTCAGAGACTAGGACTACGAGCCCTAAAGGCTGCAAACCAAAGTCATTTTGCTAACAAAAGAGCTTATATAACCACTCACTCTATCTCACCACGTAGGCATAGCAAAAAGGGAAGTTACCTATCTTGTGAAAATTTTTATGTGTCACTAATAAAATAAATCAAAATTCTTTAACTATATTATGGCTGCTATAAATATGCGAAGAATTTATTTGACTATCTATAAACACTTTCAGATGGATAAGTATGGCAACTAAACATAATATAAAAAAGAGACAAGAACAGGCAGTTAATGCAGCACAAATTTGTGTTGAACACCAGCACAAATTTATGTTAACTGGATCGTATGTACTTTAGTAAAACGTTATAATTTCAATTGATTTGTACCTCAATAAGTACATTGCCAATCGTGGTTGGTTGGTTGCTGTAATGTAATGAGCGACAATATATTTATACGAAGTCGTGAACAAGCAAAATACGTTTGGCTTTGTTAAATTTATTTGCAGATAAAAGTTGCTTGCTGAATGAAAACTTCGCAATATGAAGCAGCATAAAATCTTGATACAGTCAGAAATGTAGCATACAGACTGAGAAGGATTACAACGACGGTAAACTATTGTTCCGTCTCAATGAATTTTCATGATCCGAAAGTGTTGAGTTCTGAGTTTCAACAGTTTTTTTATTAAAAAATAGTATACATTTACAGTTTAAAACCAACCAATACCAGGTGAAATTTATCACTTAGTAGGCGTGAACTGAATATCGTTAATCTTCATTCCTAACATTTCGAGAATGTTCTTAGAGTACTAAATTAGAAGGCGATGATCATTATCTCTGTTATACTTGAAATCCCTAAAGGGAACTTCCTTATTCCCTAATGGACTAATCAGCATCCCAGCCAAAGATAGTTGAACGAGAAAACATGATTTTCCTTGGATAGTTAGATCTGTTTCTGCATTACAAAAGCAACAATAGAGTCAAGTATGGAAATTCTGCGTTATCACCATGTTTTTGTTTTATAACAACAAGCTTTGTAAATTTCTTTCTACCAGAAACAAATGTTAGCCACCTTGTATTTCGAAAGAATATTTTCTTCCTCCGTAGAGTTTTTTGCTAAATGTTTGCAAATAGTAGTTGAAGATTTCATGATTCATTGTTTAATTAGGACGTTAAACTTCGAAATTTTTTTAACAAATATAGACATTTTTTTTAACGTTCAAGATATCTTTATTCTTAAAAGTTTTTCATAATTAAGATTTCTTTCCATTTAGGATTCTTCTTCAGTCAAAATCATTTTTTCATTAGTCTCACTAGGACCTTCACATTAATAAGTACAGGGTAATTTCATACAAAATGATTAAGTAGTCCCTAACCCTCTATGCCACATATGCCTTTTAAGCAGATACCTTTTTTACTTTATTTTCTCATACCAGTTGGAGGAGAAAAGAAAACATGTGTATTTGTAGAAAAAAAATCTGTTTTTTTTTTTTTTGTGTGTGTGTGTTGTTAGTGTTGTTTTGTTTTTTTTTTTGTTTTTTTGTTTTTTGTTTTTTTTTTTTTTTTTTTTTTCAATTTGATCTTGGAAGCAAAAATCGCAAATCTTATTCAGGATATCAAGCATAGAACATAGTTTTTGTTCTTTACCTAGTGCCTAATAAAGAGACTTTACAAAGAAATAGCATTTGTTTTGCTTCTGGCTCTTTATTTGACCAAACTTGCATTATCCTTAATTTATGGGACATGAATATACTTGGAATTATCCGATGAGCTCAGTCCTACTTTTCTTACAGTTTTGACTAGTAAAAAAACAGTATTCATCAAACTTAATTTTCTCGAAACGTTTACCTCATGTGAGGTAAGTGTGGAATAAAAGTTTTATGGTTTTTAAAAGTGCAAAAAAAAAAGGTTTTTGTGTTTTTTTGCATATCTTAAAATATGTAGTTTTGGATTTTTATATGCTACACTATTGTTCTCTCTTCGATATATTACAATTTTTTATGCAATATTATAAATAATAGGGGTTTATAACCTTTGTTTTGCTGCATTAAAGGTGCTTTAATTAAAGTATTTTTTTTTTGCATGTCATTTCTGATGTAGTTCAACATTACCTCAAATGTCAAAATCGTTTTGAAAAAATACAATAACAAATAATAACTAAGTTTAAATGTATTTAATAATTATTAGTTCTTCCTTTTGAATAACTGTAGAAAGGTGTGGCTCAGAGCTATTGTGAATGTCTGAAACTATATTTTTTTCGCAATAAATGACTTTCAATCTCAAGTGGTTTTCTTTCTTTTTTTTTCATAATAAAATTTTAAAATTACAGCTCCTTTGTACTCTCTTTATATCTACACTTTCTTCCTCTAATGCGTAGGGGAAACACTTCACCCGAACGAAATCAAATGATATATGGAGAAGATAGTCTTCTATAAGATACCACCATACTGTTATAAATTACATTCCAAGACACTTGGTTGCGCCCCTTACTGAGATGGTAACTTCAGAGGTGTTGCTAGTTATCTCAGCTATGCGCTGAGATTCCACGTGCATCCCTTCCTTTATTCCCCGATGGGTTAATCAGCATTCTGACCCCGCTATGTGGGATGAAAGGATGTAGCTTTCATTCAGCCATCGATTCGTGGCTTTGGATTGCAAGCAAACAGAGCGCTAAATATCTTCTACTGCGCATAGGATTTTATTACATTATGGCTAGTAACATTTTCTGCTTCTATTTTTGTACAGAGAAATTAACTTTCATCTATTCACATATTATCTAGATATTTAGGTGGCTCAATGCTTCGCAATGAAATTACGAATATTTTACTATAGATTTCGCTGCAAATCCAAGTTGTAATAATTTTAGGATATTTGCCCTTAGATATGAATTTTTGTTCGTACTTGGCTGACTATTAAATATTCCAATACAACTGAAGAAATTAAAAAAAAAAACTTTTTTTTTTGCATTAAGAGGCAACTACAAGATTTAAATCTTTCTATTCATTCAAAATATTAGCAAAGATTCAAGGATAATTTATCTATAAAATTCTAAAAATGAGAATCAAATTTTATTTATTTATTACTGTTTTTGGCACTCTTATTATATAATAACTTTCTACTTTTTCACCCAAAATGGGAATCCAATCTTTTCCTATTTAGTGCATGATGCGTCAACTCTATTTAGAATATTTACTTAGCGATCGTCAAAAATGTTTATCTTCAAACTGACGGATCCGAAATATTTTTTCCTTTCATAAGAATTTCGTGCTAAAATATTCCTTTAAATTGCACGGTTTACGGCCATTTTACGAAAACGCCACAATTTTTCCAGCACTTAACGCTCATATATTTCATTAAAAGGTAGAAATTTAAAACAATAATGGGCGAAATGTTTGTCTAAAAAATCCCACACAGGGAAACGATTTCTTAACTAACAAAATTTCGTTCATTGCCCTTCAAAATCACTACGTTTTAATGAAATACATGGTCGTCACGTGCGGGACAAGATGGTGGCGTTTTTGTGGAATGGCCCTATATTGTCTGAAACACAATAGGATCTCGTGCAAACCGATTTTTCAACCGACTTCCCACACTTTACCCCTGCTTGTTATCATATTACGGCGCTATTGACTTTTCCCCCACTTAGCATCTGCAACAATAGTTAAAAACAAACGGTTCAAATTGCTTTGTGCATAAACTATTATTCCATTAAAAAATCAACCTTAATAAAGCAAATCATTTTCTTAGAAATTTTTGCTTTTTTAATGTATGACTAGATTTGTTGAAAAATGTTTAGAAATAACTGAGACATGAGGATGTAAATAAAACAGTAAGCTTAATTCGGTAAACATAAAATAGATGAAGTACCTCGACAGCAGGGCATTAAAAAAAGAGATAAACTATTTTCTTTCGTACGGTTTCCATGGAGACGACGCGAAATTTCTAAACTTGATACGCCTATTTTAAAGTAACCGAGTATAGTGATAGAAGAAAAGAGTACTATCACATTTAAAACAATGAAGTTATTTTAAAAAATGTTAACTTTGGTGACTGAAACTTTTTTTTTTTTTTTGTGCGATGATATTTTTTCCCGTTATGGAAAACAGTATCCTTACACCCCAAATCCAAATTGCAACGTATCTTTATGCATAAACTCGTGTATTTTTTAATTGGAAAAGGGATTTTTCGTAATTTTGTTTTACACGTCTGCAATTCTTATTGCCGTTTGTTCATTTGTGTTAGTTTTTTTTTTTTTGTTTTTTAATAACAGTAGCATGCTTCTTATTATAATATTCAGGAGTTAGAACTGATAGCAATGCGATTAAAAACAATATGCACTGCGAAAATAAGTAGTTGTTTTTACAGTAAAATACTGAAAGCAGAGGTTTCAGTTTAAAACTGCAAAAGCGCAGTAATGAACTGTAAAACTAGCTATTTTAGAGTTTATTACTGTAAAACTAGCAATTTTACAGTTTATTTTTGTAAAATTAACAATGCTACAGTTTATTACCATAAAACTAGCTGTATTGTACTGTAAAAAATACAATGCAATACTGGCAGCAGAGGTTCCAGTTTAAAACTGCAAAATGCACAGTAATAAACTGCAAAACTAGTAGTTTTAGTTTCTTACTGTAAACAAGCAGTTTGACAGTTTCTTACAGTAAACCAGCAGTTTGACAGTTTCTTACTGTAAACAAGCAGTTTGACAGTTTCTTACAGTAAACCAGCAGTTTTACAGTTTCTAACTGTAAACTAGCAGTTTGACAGTTTTTTACAGTAAACCAGCAGTTTTACAGTTTCTTACTGTAAACTAGCAGTTTCACAGTTTCTTACTGCAAGCAAGCAGTTTTACATTTTCTTACTGTAAACTAGCAGTTTTACAGTTTCTTACTGTAAACTAGCAGCTTTACAGTTTAACGTTGTAAAATTAGCAATTTTACCCTTCATTACTGTAAAAACAACAGTGCAATACTGGATGCAGAGGTTCTAGTTTAAAACAGTAAAATGCACAGTAATAAACTGTGAAACCAGAAATTTTCCAGTTTACTACTGTAAAATTAGCAGTTTTAGAGTTTATTATTGTAAAATTAGCTGTATTATACTGTATAAACGACATTTATTTTTTACAGTGTGTATCACACAAAATCAGGTTTTTAATGCTTTTACAAACACTGGAATCATCTTTCAGAACTTCAAATCTCTCCCAATTTACATTTTCAAATGCATAAAACATTTTTTGTTTAGCTGTTAAAGGGAAGGACCAAAGAGTAATGTGTACTGTGTCAGAGTAAAGTATAATGTAACACAAGTGAGCAAGTTCACACGTAAAGGGTTGGACATTCCCCATTCCCTTAATAACCCCAACATAGTAGTAGGGAGTAGAATTCACATTAGAAATTCCCACTAGTGCAAATGATTAAATGACCGCAAACCAACATAATGGTTATCAAATCGATGAATGCTTTTACAGTTATCAGGCAAAGCCACGCCGTTCCAGGAATGGCATGACACAGCATCGGAGCGAGTAATTAATGTGCCTCTAAGAAAGATTCCATAATGCCCATTCTCTATAATTTAAGCTTATAGCCTCTTGGAAGCAAAATGCGTTCACTTAGTGACGTATTTTACTGGTATATTGCATGCATACTTCAGAAGTAGATGCTTTATGGTCATGCTTCAGAGCATATTTAAGCAAAGGAGTTGAAGGTGCATATTTCAAAAACTTTCTAAGAATGCCTATTTAGTTTGACGTACCTCACTCAGTATTGAGTAGTAATGTATTTATAATTATTTTCCAAAGTCATTGTATAAAGTAATATATTTTTCAGTTAAACTACGTATAGACGGGAAATATTGCCAACTTGGCAAAACTTTCTGTTACAGAAATAGGCAGAGTAAAGAAATAAAGGTATAAATAAGAGAGAATGGCATAAACAAGACCATTAGACAGTTCTTGTTATTGCGAGAATGGTAGTTCATAAATTGTAATGCAATGGTATTGCATCAGTAGAAGATAGCAGGCTTTGCCAGTTGAATCTCTCTTACCCAGGTTTGAAGATAAAAACCTCCGATTTTTTTCTTCAAAGCATTTTATCACTTACTACACTAAAGAATGATAAAATTTAACTCATTCACAGATATTTCCAGCGGACTTGCTACTATTATGATGAAAAATAATCCCATTTTTAGCAGTGTCTGTGGTTTATTGCGAATACAAGACATTTAAAAATAGTAGATTATTTCGGAGTAAAATGACAAAAAAAAAAAAAAAACAAATAAATAAATAAAGCCAAATGCTTTTTAAGTTACAATGCAAGAATAATGAAAAAACGACATATGGGAACTTAAATCAGGAATTTATCAGAGAATATTGCCGTGTACGAAGACTTTTTGTGGCGTGTTATTTTTCTGTCTCTTCGCTTTTTGACCCAGTTCAGAAAGAAAATCAGTCAGTATTTTAAGTACAAATACTGGGTGTTATTCAGAATGACTCAGAGATGATGGGAAAAAATATTGGTCTTCATACTCAAATTCAGTTCCAGGGAATTTCGGTTTAACTACAAATGTGCCAACACTTTTGTGTAACAGAATACCTGTAAACCGCGAATCCTAATAATACATCTATAAGATTATTATATGCCTGTGAAGTAGCCCAAACAAAACAATGTTATGGGAAACCTTTGCCAAGAAAAAGTATTACTGTCTTCCCCGCTTAATCGGGTAACAGATAAACAAATACCCCGCTTATACGAATAAAATATCTTGGAACCGATGCCATAGACGTTATGTTAAAGATCCCCGCTTAATCGAATACCCCGTTTAATCGAATAATATTTCTTAGAACCGACAGTATTCGTTTAAGCGGGCCGACAGTATATGAATGTGAATGCAATTATGCCCCCTTCTTCAAGATCAATGCCTTCCTCTCCATTTACCAAATTTCATGTAATTACCCTTGATAGCGAGAGCCCCTATCCCCTAGTAAAAATAATTTCCCTAAAAGCTTCACCCCAAAAATATTGAAGCTCTTAAACTTAAATGACACACTTTGACCCCAGTCCTCTTCTCCAGTAGGGCACCCTAGTGAACGAACGAAATAATATGCAGAACGCAACTCCATCTATAAAAACATTTGAGGAACCCATCCAAAATAAGCAGACTTTTTCAGTCGCGTTCTCCCTAGAATAGCCAAAGAATGCGAATTGTGGAATAACCTCAAAAATGAAGTGTTTACGCTCGGAAGAAGGGGAGCAAATTTCTTGGCCGCCTACCAAACTGATTTGCCACAATCGCCTTTTATAGGACAAATGCCATGCGCATATTGCAGAAAAGATTCCGAGGGCCTTTAAATATGTGAATAAGATGTTTCCCCGCACGTTGCTTGTTATCTTTAAAGCCGTTGACATCTAAAACAGCTTCGGTCGTTATCGGTAGAATAATAAACGAAGCGTTTATTTTGATATTGCAGTCATTCACTGATGTATCGTTAAGAGCCAGATGCTTTGGAAATCGTAAACAAACGATTGAAGCACTCACCCCCTCTCTATTTCGTCTTTCTTTTTTTAAAGCCCGTGACGTTGTTTTTATTGCTTAACCATTTGCTACATTGAGTTCACTACAGCATTGAGCTTTTTATTATTGCTATCTTTTCTCTGCAGTTTTATTATCATTTTTCTGCAAAAATTCCAGAATCAATTGCAAAAATTAAATTACGCTTGAAGAAAAATAAATTAATAATAGACATTTAAATCCGATTTCCTAAACATTTAAAAGCCTTGACAAAATTTTTTCTGTAAAATTTCAGAAGCTTTGCAAATATTAAATTACATTAGGAGAAACATAAACTAATTAAATACATTTTAACTCAATTCAACAACCAAATATTTCGTCATATTTAACCTGTTAAATAACTACACAAAATCTGTTTTATTTTTTAAGCTTTAAAATAAGTTTTATTTTTCAAACCAAAAAGCATGATAAAGCATATTAATATTATAATTGTGTCATTTTTTGCAAATTTGGTGTAACCCCTTGTGCATGATTTTACTATGACGTATTATAAAAAGCCCTTCGCAAAATGTTTCTTTGGGAAACAACATATAGTTGTTCAACTACTATTAGTTATTGGATATTTATCTTTCAAAATATACTTTGCTTAACTTTTACACTAAAAGATGCAACTAAATATGATATCACGTAACAAACAAATGCATTTTAAGAATATGGAGTTACATCCTTTTGCAATGAACGGCACAAATATCACTACAACCCAACCTCTTTATTTTACCTTTTCTTTTTTAAGACAAGATTTACGGAGAGGCATGGGAAGCTAACGTTTTCGGAGCTACAGATTGCCGCAAAAACTCGAAAGGATATAAAAGAAAGAATTGGCAAGGAATTTTCAATCTAACCTATTGAATTGAAAGCAATCGCTACACTGTAAAAAATGAATGTTGCTTTTACCATATAAAACAATTAAATTTGAATAATAATAATAGTTATATTATTATTATTATTATTATTTTTACTTGGTGTTGTTATTAGTATTATTACTGTTGTTGTTCTTACTTGTTGGCTGTTGCTGTTATTATTGTCACTTATTGTTATCACTGCTACTACTTTTTTTTGCATATATAATTCATAAACTTTTTTGGAGCTACAAAATGTCCTGTTTTATCTGTCAATTCTGCTAAATCTGCTCTTTTAAGTAGTTAAAAATATACAAGTTAACTAAAACTATTGAAAGATTTCCGCCGAGAGCCCTACCCCTTTTTAATGAAAAATATTCTAATAATAAATGATAAGATGTATTGTAGGCAAAAATATCAGTTTTTTTTAATATGAAATTAAAATGTTTAGTGTAGTATTCTAAAAAATCAGAGTCAAGAAAATAATAAACTGAGAATAAATAGAGGAACTATGGGATTAAACGATAAAATAATGTCATAGTATAATTCTTCTCTTCAAATCTTATTATCAATGCATTTCGAATGATGCGTAACAAATCATTGCTGGCAAAAGTTATTAAACATGCTGAACACATACCGTTTTTGGAAACAGAAATTACTGTCCTAGCGATTGATCAATAGATTTTGAGGGGATTTTTAATATCTGCATTTCAAATTAGATAACATCTTTGCAGGAAAATGAAAAGAAGAAGACTGTTAAGAAAAAACAAAATATGGTCTTACTTTCTTCTGGAAATTCCATGTTTACTACTAATAACCGCTAGGTTTTTTTTATTCTCTACCTTTCCTTTTTTTTTTCTTTTTTTTTTAACCATTTTACATTTAAAATTTTGCTTTTTTATAATGGTAGGAACAGATTTTTAAAAAATAAAAGCATATGGCAGCAAACCGAAAAAAATTAAATTGAAAAAGAAAGGCTTTCCAAAATGTCCTTTAAAGTGGAAAATAATTTTTTATAATGTTTTCAAAAACCAGATTTCATGTTTCCTATACTGCCGTGTAAAGCACAAAAGTCGCACCAGCACTTTTTATCAAAATTGAGTCATTGTCACCAGGAGCACTTTTTAACAAAATTGAGTCATTGTCACCAGGAGCACTTTTTAACAAAATTGAGTCATTGTCACCAGGAGGTTCCTTGTGACTTATTTTAGCTAAATACAAATTTTAGGGTCATTTGAGAACGGGAAGTATTTTTTTTAATCTGAAAAAGTATCATTTGAGTCAAATACATGGAGTCTCAAAACTCAAAACTCCAAAGAGTAATATCTAAATTTCAGCTGGACTGCAGATACCATTTTTGCACTTAGCACGGCAGTATAGGGAAAACAATTTAACTGTAAGAATTTTATCTTGTTAAAACTTTTATCAGCAGCGGGTACGAACTTTTTCTTTTTGCATTCCTTATATTTTTATGTCATAATGCCTTTCTGCATTAATGAAAAACTATATAAAAATAAACTCAATGAAAAAAAGCATTTTTTTCACAATAACTCTGAGTTTTGTTAGTTTATGTTTTGGTGGTGCAGAAAATTAAAGAGTAGCAGTGAACTAGTTTTTTACTGAAAGTGGATAATTGTGCCATACAACCCTTTTTTTCGGATAAACACTTATTCTTAATTTCATTTTATTTTCTGTTTTATTTATTTGTTTGATTTCTTTTTGTTTGATGTCATTTAATTTTTCGCTTGATTAATTTTTATAAAAATTATCCCTGACAGTTCTATATATTGATATTTAGTCATCTACACATAATACAACAGAGCTCAGTCTTCCGAAGAGAATGTTTGCTGAGTTTTAAGAAATAAATTTATATAAGCATATATGGAGAGAATATTATAACTGTTAAACTAAAGAATTTTTTCAAAGATTTTGAAAGTTTGTTTTCCCCAGCAATAATACTTTATGAAAGTTGCCCCAATAAAAATAAGGACATTTTTCTTTCAAAATATCTATCTGAAAACACGACCAACTGAGTTGAAGTCAAAACTTCGGATCACGGCAAATACCCTTGATAAGCTTTTCTTACAACAAATATTAATGAGCTCTTCACCAAGTCCAGACGTACTCGTCGCAACGAGATTTCATCGAATTGTAATTCTCAAACTGAAAAAGTTTTTTGAAGATTTCAAAAGTGTGCTGTAATATGCAAGTCACACATACACACACAGAATCACTACTTTTCGACTATTGTCCTAACGCAACTTAAAAGGAACCCCAAAGAATATTAAACAAGTTCCCCCAAATATTTCGTCCATTGTTAGTCGTAATCAGTGAGAAACATTTCCCAAGGAATGACATCTGTCAACACAGAAATAATATAACGAAAGAACTAAGGATTTTCTTTCTTACGGGGGTCATAAAGTGCATTTTCCGTAAACGTTATGTTTAAGGACGGAATGGCGATGTAAGCTTATGTTTGTTCGTAATATGTTCTCTAACAAGCATGAGCTATGGCTCGTTTGCGAAAGGTTGCTTTTAAATAAACGTTCTTCCACAATTGTTAGCATATCTATTTGTATAACTTCCAATGTTGGATGTTGAGTATTGGTTATCGAATGATAATATCATTGACATATTATTTCTGTTTGGGAATAAAGTATATGTACAGGGACATTTTGGGCTCTTGCTACGAATACTTTTATTTATTTATTTCAACATTTTGAGCTCACTTTGCAAAAACAGGAATCAATAAATTAAATATATATGTATATATCTAAAGACTATTGCTGTGAGCTTATTCGCCCTAAAAAGTATGAAATAAAATAAATATATGATTTCTAGATGACAACAGTTAAAAATTTCAGTTGATCTAATTATATTTTTATATGCTGATTAATTCTAAACCGTACAGTAAAATTTAAATTAAAAAATTGATAGAAAAAATAGGTGGTATACAACCACTTATTTCTTCTATCAATTTTTCTTCTAGCCCAATTCTTGTATCATACCATTCGATTGGTGTGAAACTTTAAAGAATGCAGAAATTCCCCCCATCCCTCAAATTGGGCAATATATACCTATAGTTGAGATTGACATTAAAAAAAACCTTTCGAGAGTTTCATCTGACAGGAAAGTGACCAGCAATCACAAGCTCTCTGCTATATTCACACAAAATGAATTTTAGTAATTATTTTTATATTTTTGGATATGAAACATAACGTAGCTATTAGAAAAAGTACGAAAGACTGATTCGCCACATATTTTCCAACAATTATGTAAAACTCGAATGTCATAATTGAGTTAATGAAAAATTCCAACCAAAAAGCGGTAAATAATAGTAATCACCTTCGAAAGCATTTTATAAATCCTTTGAAAGCATCTTTGCTATTATCCTCGTTAAAGCTATTATTTTTCTGGTATGAAAAAGAAGAAAAAAGTATTTTGATGTTAAAAAATAAAAGCCATGATCTTTTATCACGATTTATTAAAACCTTCAGCATGGGGAATGAGCTTAGATCACAACGAGTACTTAACCATGATTATTGCAATTATCATTTTTATCGGTAATCAGCTAAATTGCACTTAGCATTAATTGAGCATTAATTGAACATGATGTTTGAACAATATCATTAGAAACTAATGTAAATAATTGTGGATACGTCAGAAAGATAAGCTCACGTTACACAGAAAGATATTTAGGAAGGATTTGGGCTTTTAGTTTTTTGTTAATTAAGCAATCATACAATCAGCACTTTATTTTTTGACATGACTGCTCTTTTTATTGTATAGTCATTTATAAAATTGATTTCAGCTTTTTACATAAAGACTACTTAAAAAAAAGCCATCGATGCGATTCTTTAAGAGCGGAAAAACTATTCTGATGGCTTTAAGAGAAAAAAAATCACGCGTGTTTAAAACAACTAATTCATTAGAGACAGAAGTATGAACTTTCTACAAGTTAAGTTAATACGCTTTGTGCACGAGTATTGAAATATTTTCTTTAATACAGGGTGTTTCATATTGAATGGGACAAAAAGAAAACACGATTACGAACGTCGCAATTAACGTATTTAGAAAATTCAAATTTACCTCAAAACTACATTTATTCAAGTTTCTACATGTGTTCAATATGTGCCCCTACGGAGACACGACAAATGTCTACATAGTAGTCAAGCTCCTGACGCACTTGTGACAGCAGTGCCTAGCCCTGTGATGAAGTTCAACACTGCAGTTGCCCGCTGCTTTAGTTCCTCTATGTTATGCCGATGTGGTGGTTTTTCACGAAATTCTGTCTGCGAAAATGTCTGCACAACAGTTAGGGCCCTGCTCCACATCAGCAGAAAACGCGACCGAAACCAAAGGCTGAAACCGAAAATCCGGGTACTTTCCATAGGAACACCATTTAACCCATTTTACGTTTCTGTTTTATTTTTCTGCTTTACGTTAATGTGAAGCAGGGCCCTTACCGAGGAAGTTTTTGCCCATTCAAAGACGCAAAACGCTTTCTCTTGCGACGCGTTGTTAAACAAAATTTACGACATTTTGTTTAACAGCGCCTACTGTGATGCGTTCAACATTCCATGGTTTTTTCGTGTCGCTAAAAAAAACTTGTATAGTTGTAGTTGCGGAACAATTCTTTTTTTGCTGAATAAATCCACTGCGACTGTCACACTGCTCTATTTTTTTTTTTTTTTTTTTGTCCCAGTGAATATAAAACACCCTGTATAACATCACTCCCTGCTTTGCAACAGAAAATTAGGTGCAATTGACGGCTTCAAGCATAGATTTGAACTGATTTGAGTAAAACTTAGGGGGAATGTTGTATACTTTTTGTAAAAAAAGTGTCACAGCACGAAGTGCTTTTGAAAAATTTTACAGTTGCCGTGGTTCGAAAAATACAGCAAAAGTTGGTGAAAAAATGTATAGTAGTTATTAACAGTGCAGAACATATGAGTTCTGAACTATTTTTAACATTTAGCACCTGTTTAACTGTAGGAACTAAAAGTCAACCCCTTTTTAGTTCTGAAAATGCTGCAAATAATTGAAAACATTGGAGCAACTGTTGCGAACAAACATATTGAAAACTCAATATTTTTAAATATTGACTTACAAAGTACCAGCTTCATAGAATTATTTACAAATTACTTTTACTTTTCTTCGATTGTAGCTTTAACTGGGGTACTTTATACGAACTGAGATTGAAACTTAACTTTCTGGCTTAATAAAATCAATTTGTTTAACAGCGTGCTTTCATTACATACATCATCAATATTTATATAGTATTCTATTATTCAATTAATAATTTTCACAATCTCCTCTAATTTAGACATGCCAAATTTTATTTCAACACGTGGATCCAAAATTTCTAAAACAAAATCTTTGCCGATCATCGAAATTTTCAAAACCCTGGACATTACCTAGCATTTTTTTTTATTTAAACTCCACTAGTCGCCACCGTACCTAGCCCTAATGAGAGTTTAACCGGGCATTACATAGCATGCAAGTTTTAATGAAATCAATTAATTAAAATAGTTTTCAGTTAAAAAGAACTAAAGAGTGTAAGAAAGAGATTGTATATGCACATATATTTTATAAACATCAAATTTTGAAATTGTTACTTTTTGATAGTAACCCAGTAATAGAACATAAACACTGCACTAAAATACTGCCGTCATTAGAAAGAAAGCCCTATCTCCAAAGGAAAAAAATGTTGTCTTAAAACAAGAAGGCATAACTTTATAACCCTCATAAGTTTTATTACATTTTTAAAAAATAGTTTTTGCTCATAAACAGTACCATGTAGGAACAAAATTAAAAATTTCCTTGATTATTATATCTTTGAACAAACAACAAACAATCTGCAAAAATGAAATGCAAAAAAAAATGAATTTAGAAACCATTTAAGTTATGACTGCAGAATAGATATGTTTAGCAATAAATCCGTTTCATTCTCTTTGTAAAATATGACGAAAGCAATAATTCCTCAGCATTTCATTTCATTTCACACCTCCAGGGTCCCCCGTACCTACCGCACAATTCCTCAGCAGCAAACTATGCAAAAAAAAAAAAGTTTTTTTTTTTTTTTATTTCAACTGTAACACAGGCCAACGATGAAAAAAACTTTTTTAATGAAAATACCTTATTCTTATGTTGTTTAGGTTGCTGAATCCAAATATGATGCTTAAAAAAGTTGTATCACCCACCATTTATTCACATTTTATAGTTACATTCATGAAATAAAGAAACATTTTTAGAATTTAACAGCTTTTTCACAGTTAAGATAACATGAAAAAATAGGTCTAATGAACAAAGATGATGTTGGCAGCACTGCTGAAACACATGCTACAACATGATGGGGGATTACTGTTGGTCACTTCACCGGGAAGTTCAGCAAGCTATTCATCGCAGGAAAAGCTACACAAGAAGCTTCAAGGAAAAAAGGGAAAGAAAATATAAAGCAATTCCAGTTGACAAGTGAACCTTGTATCATCACATAAAATTACTATTCCAAGTATTTTACTGTAAATACAAACCATTTTTACGATTCTACAGTGTTTCATTGATTTCCCTATATACTGTAAATGGGTATTAGACTATATAATAAAATACATTTTGCTTGGAAACTAAGGGTGATACATAAAAACTACAAGCAGATTTGGATTCAGCACATAAAAATCTATCAAGATCAGCTATTAAAATTAAAAAAGTTTTCAAAAAGGTTTTTTTTGTTGGCCTGTGTAATATTAGGTACTTTTATTTTTAAATACAATTGGCTTTTACTCCTCCCTTTGCAAAGTTTCAATTTAACGTTTTATTCTTTCACAGTGAACGTAAGTATACAGTCCCATTTGAAAGCACTTAACCTAAGAAGAACGTTGGATCTTTAAAGAGTTTATCTTTCCACTTTTAGTGTTTCTATTTATAAGTTTATGAGGTAAAAGCTTCTCATAAAAACATGAACGTATGGGATCCTTTAGGGGAAAAGGTATTACGGAATTTAGCTGGCACTATATTTCATAAAAGGGGAAGATAATAGTTCACTTGTATGGGGAAAAATAGCTAGGTACTCAAAACTGAGCAATTGAGAAAATGAATTAAAGCTTAGTCATTGTATCTGAACTCTGGCCCACACATGTTTCTTCAACTCACACACTGCAAGTATATTTAATGATGTAAGTTGAAGTACAAGCACACATGCACAGAATATATTATTTACTTTACGTATGATGGACCATTGGTTTGTCATCTCGATTTGTACTCGACATAAGTTATAAGTTATCACAATTGTGATAATAGTTAATCTTTTATAAAACCAGTTCTAATTCATGTTTTTAGTAAAATTGATTTTTCTCATACAGCAAGGCTTTGAATCGTATCACATTACGCTGAATATGGAAACACATTCTCGACTTCTAATTTAAATTGAACTTTTCTGCTGATATTTTCGATTTTTGTTCACAAAAAATGTTATTGAACCTCAAGTGTTACTGCTTTTGCTTAATAGCTAAGTATTTCGTGGTTTTAAAAGAAATATCCATAATTTTAAAATTAATCTCGTGAAGTCTTTAAGACTTCATCCAGAGTGAATAATTTATAATATACCCAAGTAGCATCAACTCATCGGATTTTGCTCGGCCGATCATCGAACTCCTCGTAAACTGATCCCGTAACGCACGATGACATCGCTCCGATCAGTATCCGAGCACGGTTTTCGATGAGCTACTTTTCATCGGAAAGCGATATCCTTCCAATCAACTTTCCCGATGAAAATAAGCCGAGCATCCAAAACTGATCCTAAATTCATCGGCACGGGACTGCACTACTCGTAAATCGCTCCAAATCTCATCGTATTTCGAGCAAAACTCATCGGATTTTGCTACGCGGATTCTGTTTGGTTGATGAGACATATTGGAGCAATTCCCGATGAGAACTCATCGAATCCGATCGCCGGCCGATGAGAATTTCATCGGGTTTCAATGAATGGCCGATCATCGGCCGATGAAATTATGCTGCTAGGGTAGGGAGAATCAAAAAAGTATACTTGAAATACATAAAAATTGCAACACAAAATTAAGACTATAAAGCTTGCATACACACACACATATTGTAAAACTTCCAATAATTGATGTAATTTAAATGAGGAGGTTTCCTTCAGTCAAAAGTACTACTTTTAACTACTGATATTGATAGAATAAATAAATTTAAAAAAGATGGGGTCAGAAGATACTTTTTTTTTTTTTCCAGCAGTCAAATTATTCCTTTTTTTTTTTTTTTTTTTTTGAAAATTTCCGAATTCTAAAACGAAGCGAGATCTCGTGTGGCGTAAAAAATGAAGAAACTTTGCTGTTGAGCAAGACTGACTCATTAACCATTTTGGATCTCTGGTAACCCTAGCTTTGCAACAATGAAAAATTCGATCCAAAATGCTGGCTCGTCTATAAAGTGGCCTTTGCTTGGAGCGTTTTCTCAACTTGTGTAACATCAACATCGAAAATAAATAAAGCAGAGAATGGTTGCCGCTCAACATTATTTTCCTTAAAAAGAAAATGAATCAAAACTTGAAAAAGAAAAGGTAATTCACTTCATGTTTCCAACCGTGTCCTTTCAAAAAGAATATTTTGAAATATGTACTCCATTTTTTAAATTTAATATTTTTTTTATTATTTATTATTCAGCTCAACTATTGTAAAAATATTTTAAATGTAAGAGATCATTTATCTCCAATGATACAGATATATATATAATTAGACTACAATAGTAGTATTCTAAAGTTGCAGTCTCAGTTTTAATGACTCCTACTTTCCATGAATACTGTACACAAACTGCTACTGTATGATATTGTAAAAAATGTTTTGCAGTAATTTTTCGGCCCAGAAACTCACATATTTATACTCCGATTGAAAATCTTTTACAAGTATGAGTTTGGAACTTTTCCAGAGCTCTCACATTTGACGCTTTGTTGATTTTCGATTTCCTGTTCGGCCCTGCTCTGTGGCATATCTTCTCATCCCACTCTTCAAGGCGCTGTAGTTGAAATAAACATCCACTTTGCTATTGTTAGGTTATTCGGCTAAAATATTCGCTTAATCTTTTTATTCGAGCATAGTTTTGAACTGCTAGAAGACTTTCTCCGTAAAAAAAACTGCAAACCTTGTAAAAATTGTGAGTAGCAGAATAAAAATTGCTTTTACCTTTTTTTTATTAGTTTACTATGACAAAAAATAAAAAAAAATGTGTCAAGTAACGTATATTTCGCAATCAGGCTTAAATGACAATGTTTTTAAAAAGGCTACAATTTTCGTTCAATGTGTATACGACAAAAAATAAACTGTTGTTTTTACAATATAATGCTGGCAGCCGAATTTTCAGTTTAAAATTGTAAAATGCACAGTAAAAATTGTAAAATTGCTAATTTTACTGTGCGTTTTAGTTTTAAACTGGAACCTCGGCTGCCAGTATTATATTGTAAAAACGCCAGTTTATTTTTTGCAGTGTCGTAAAGAGCAATTTTATGATTAAAAATTTAAATGCTCCCCCAACCCTCTTAGTGAGCTCCCAAAGTAAGTTAATTTCACATAGTTCAACATTAAAAATATATAATCTCACTGAGAGATCAATATGTCACAGCAAAGTCACGGTTCCGTCACAATGAGTCACGATGAGAATAAGTCACAAAGTGAAAGAATTGTGACATATTTTTGTTATGTTTCCTGTTGCTTCGCTGCCCGATCGGTAAGGCGTCGGTGTCGTAACCGGAGGGTCCCGGGTACAATACTAGCCGATAAAAGACAGACGGTTCTCACCAATGGTGGATGGAGGATGTTAAAAATGCTCGTTGTCACCGAGTCCGCCAAGTGAATTGATACCTCTAGGACCACTGGACTAGGGTTGGCTCGACTTCTGCTCTGGATCAAAAATCAGAGCCCTCTTCAGGGCTCCATCCAGACGGATAGACCACGTGTTGTGGTTGGTACGGGGAACCCTGGAGTGAAAACAGTGTTGCTTCTCTGTAAGCAACGACTTATTTGAAACCACACGGCAAAAAATTCGCTGTTGTTTTTGCAGTACAATACTGGATGCAGAGGTTACAGTTTAAAATTGTAAAAGTACTGTAATAAACTGCAAAACTAGCTATTTTATAGTTTATCACTGTAAAACTAGCAATTTTATAAGTTATTACCATAAAATTCGCTGCATTATACTGTGAAAACAATAGTACACTTCTGGTAGCAGAGGTTCCAGTTTAAAACTGTAAAATGCACAGTAATAAACTGTAAAAATTGCAATTTTACAGTTTATTACTGTAAAATTACTGTAAACTTAGCTGTATTGCACTGTAAAAACAACATCTATTTTTTACCTTTGTGCCATTTCAGAAAACCACTGCAACGTCACTTTTGACATTCGCAAGGCGATGTAACCTGTTGATGACTTTAGAGCAGTGGTTGGAAGTAGCGCGCTACAAGTAGCGAAACTACTGTAGAAGCTACATTTTTTAGTAGTTTGTAGTGTAGCGCACTACTTTTTGTAAAAAGTAGAGTAGTGAGTAGCGCGATGCAAAAAAATAGTAGTTAGTAGCGATTTCTGAAAACTACTTTTAAATTGAAAAAAAAATAATAAATGAAAAAAAATTAAGAAAAAAAGAGAACAAAGGAAAAAAACAAGGTGGTTCTTGTAGCGAATATTTGTAAAAATTGTAAAAAAAATCTAAAAAGGACAAATTTTAGCAAAAAAAAGAACAAAAAGGAAAAGTAACAAATAAATTCAAAGACAATTCCTATTTCTATTTCATATTCGAATGAGGTAATTTTTTAATCTAAACCGCTTTTCGAATTTTTTTCGGTCGATTCTCAAACGGTGTATTCTTTTTATTTATTTATTTTTTAAAAAGTAGCGAAGTAGCAACTACTTTACAAAAGTAGTGTAGCTCGCTACATATTAAAAAAAATAGTTGTAGCTGCAGTTAACTACATTTATACGAAAGTAGTTGTAGTTGTAGTTCGCTACAAAAAATATGTAGTTTTTCCAACCACTGCTTTAGAGTGACATTTTGTGACCGTCATGCGGCGGAGACTCTAATCTTACTGTCTCACAACTTTTTCATAGAGATCATATTTCAGTCACTAAAGGGCCGAGTTTAAAAAAAGAAAACAAATTTTTCCATAACTTCTTTACTACCAGGGTTAACCTAATTTGATTAGAATATCATTTTGAAAAACGCCGAGAGAATAAAGTACGTTCCAACAACAGACTATGATTATATTATAAAAACTGCACTAACATGTTTTACAGGAAATTAACCATTTCCGTTTCTCCTTTCTAAGTGTACTTACAGATGTTTCTTGGAAAATTAATTTTTCCTTCAACAACAATGACATATTCTTAAAAGAAGATTAAATTTTTGTCATCCAAGTAATAGCTTTCTCATCGATCGCACGAAAAATACGGGCGTAAAAAAAACTTGGTATCCGAAAACTGTTATTCCTTTCTTCAAACGCAGCGGCAGTACACAAATATTCTATCTCTTATTTTTTGAAATGCTTGGGCAAGAAAAGGCAAAGAAAAAAATTGTAGCTATAAAATAGTTTTGTGTTATAGAATAGAGCAAACATTCGTATTTCAACATACTTCTTTCAAAAAGAATTCTGTTGTATTTTTTGGAATTACCTGCATGTTCTCTATAAAATAGTATGTACTTTTTAACAGAATATCTTTTTTGAGATTTTTCTTATTTTCAAAAATATTTACTAAAGCCAAAATGTGTAACACAACGTACCAAAAGTAAACACAACGTTAGTGAGTAAGTATTAATTTTTAGGTCAAAATGTGATTTCACAAAAGATGATATACAGAGTAAACAAAATGAGCGCAGAAAGAATTCAGTTTTACACCATGCCTAATAAAAGATAATAACAATAATAAGCACATTTAGCTCTAGTAGGCGCGTTTTGAACCAAATGTGCCTTCAGAAAAGAAAATTTCAAAAGCAAATAAATTTAGCGTATAAGCATTGAGTTATAGGAAAATATGTAATTTTTGGTAGTAAACATTTCGTGAACTATATCAGTACTAATGGCAGAATTATATAAGATATGTTTTTTCATTGTTATTACTATTATGATTACTATTATTTTGCCATTGTATGTTTTATAATGAAAAATGACCAAATACAGACAAGACCGCTTAATGGATTAGCCATTTTGACGCAAAAAAATATTCTTATAAGCGGGATATTTAATTATTCGGGATCAAAATAATAAATTGAAATGATTTGGTATGGGGACAATGTATTGTTTTAAGCAGGTATTCTTTTAACCGATATTCTAATAAGCAGGCTCAACTGTAATTACCGAGTAACTTACAGTGAGAAAACTAAAGTAATTAGAGAAAACGAGGGCACTTAACTAAGCTGTGAGAAAACTACAACTAGTCTGTTCATTCTAGATGGTTTTCAAATTCCAGTAACTTAACATATTTTTGTTCAAGAAAACATATTACCTATAAAAAAAATTGCTGAAAAAAATATTTTAAATTTAGAAAATAAGAAGAAAACGGAAAGAAACATTTATTTCTTCGTAGCCAAGACGGATTCTTGAAGGGGATTTAAAACTAGAATTTTACATATAAAACTTCCTAACGAAAGACAGAAAGTTTCAGTCGAAATTTCGTGTGGAAAATGATCAAGCTGCGACGTAAGTGCGCAGTGGCATGCGATATTAACGATGCTTAAAAGAAAACATTTTCCTTAATGAATAGTCTAATTAAATTCAGTGGGAGGAAACTTAAAGAGCACTTCATAAGTTTTAAAGCGCAACGCCAGAGACGAGCCGTTTGAGACATTTTTCAGCCTGCCACATTCTGAAGTGTATGCTTAGCGCACGGATTTGAAAGATTTTGACCCAGTGAGAGTTGTGGCGAGGAGAAATTATGAAAAATGCTTGGAAAATTAAACAAAAAGTAAATTGCAGAGTTTATGTGTACGGTCAAACACGTTTACGCGGAGGTTTGTTTACAAAGAATATGTTTTGGCTATTAGATTTTGAGTATTCACAAGCATTTGATATTTTAGCTAAATCCTTTTTCTGTCCTGCCTGAACGAAAAAGTTAAAAAATCCAAAAAGATAAATTGAAAAGCAGAGTTCTGAGATTAAAAAATATGTTTGTATGTTAGTCTATCTGTGCCCTACCTCCCAAATAACTTTTGAAATAATAGTCCAATTCAAAGAAACTTGTCAGCAGACTTCGCAGCAAACAGAACTCTTTTTCTTTTGTTCTTTTTTCTTTTTCGAAATTTCTCAGTGAGGATACCGTATTCCCATACTTCACTTTTTGATTTTGATAATTTTTTATTTAATTTCGAACCGTTCAAAGCATCTTAACCTTGGCACTTATTAAGACATTTACGGCAAATTTTCATTTAAATTCCAAAACTAAGGCGTATTTGCCCCAAACGAACTCGTTGCCGAACAATTTGCCAGAAAAAAAGGGTCTTTTATTCATCTTTCTAATGATATTTTTCGAACAATTTAAAAATATTTAGCATTAATACCTGCAGGAGAATTTCGAATCTTTCTACCAAATAAGACAATACCGTAAAATGGGGTTAATCGGAACACTTTTCAGCTTTGATTGTAAAAAAAGCAGTTAAAAGATTTTTTTTTAATTTGATTTTTTGGGTAAAAACTTCGGTCTTGCTTTACTTTTGATATTCCAAGCAAAGACAAAAGATTTTGAACAATTATTATTAAAATATATAGCAAATTATGGGTGTTCCGAATCACCCCGCTGATAGGGGTCAATCGGAACACTTGTTAAAATTTTTATTTTTTTCAATTTAATCTGTAATAGGTCTCACAAACATGAGTAATATTGATGGGGGAGAATAAGAACAGATAATTACTGTCAAATAAATGCATAATTTCAGTACCAGTAAACGTTTATAATTTGTGAAAATTCAAAATAATTTTGAACTTATGAAAAATGAAAAGTAATTTTAAGAAAAGCTTTTGAATTGAAATGCAAAGATTTAACATGAATGGAAGTCACTCATGTCGTCCACAAATATGTACTTGTCCTTAAAACTAGCAATTGTGACTTGACTTAAGTTTTTTCATAACATCTCCTGGGATGAACTCTGTCTTTTCTTTAGTTTTTTGAAATTTCTGGGTTTCGGGGATTGTCCTGAAAGATTTTTTCGCTTATTCATCACTGTCTGTGTGCTGGACGTTTACTACATAAAGTCTATGTGACTTTCTCCCTTTTATTTTAAGTAAAAAAAAGTCTCCTGGAGAAAAAATCTTTTGAAATCTGTAACTTTTGTCATTCTAAGATCTAGTTGCTCACGAGAAGGGATAAACAGTAATAAATCCTTGTCCCTGTCTTGATTAGAAGAATTGGGGTTAGAATCTTGATTTTTCAAACAATTTCCTTCAAATAAGTTTGAATTGGAACAACAGAATTAAGTGTTCCGATTCACCCCGAAAATTTTTTTCCCATGGCATTTTTCAGAATTCTTCACTTTTATGACACAATTTATAAAAAATGTAAATTCTAATGTGGTATTCTGTTGTTCAGATACATGTATAATTGAAACATACCACTCATAGTTTTTAAATATAAGAAGGTTTGTTCTTGCATATGAAGTTTTGCAGTCTATGAAAATGTGATGTTTTCTAGCATTCAACGTGCAGCCCTCTTTAGAAGCCAGTAGCGTTGCCAGATTGACAAAAGTATTTTTTTCCTACTTCCTATGATCTTACCTTTCTAAAAAAAAAATTCATGGCGAAAAATACCCAATAGTATATTTATGAAGAATTTCTGTGTACGGTTGGGAAGTTTTGTTTCGATTGACCCCGCTGTTCCTATACACCCCATTTTACGGTAATGCAAAAAATATTTTGTTTGACAAAAAATTGAGAAAATTGCAGATTTTAAATATCTTCTTTATATTTGTTTTCAAAAAATAGGTAAAACTTATTGATAAAAATAGAAAGATAATTATTTTTTTTTGGAACGAAATTCGGAGTGTTTTATTTCTTACCTAAAGAAAAGGGCGGCAAACAATTTTAAACTTCGCAACTGACTTCTGTTCTTGAAGAGTTTCCGTTACATAAATAAAAACAATTTCAAAGGATATCTATCTGGTGCGATGTATTTTAACAAATTGGATCTTATTGAACACGGGTTCTCAGTGAAAACTGCGTTTTATACTTTCTTTTGCCAATTTGAGCTTAATAAATTGGATTTGTTAAGGTGTGCAAAAATATATATTTCCATTCGTTTTAAATCGAAAGCTTAAAATGTTACGAATAACCTTAATTATTTGTTGACTTCGTTCTTTCGTTTTCCATCTTTCCTTTTCCATCTTTAGATATAAATACATTGTGCTGTTTTATGAGAACTAATCCCTGATTCATGGAATATTTCTAAATAACTTCGTAATCCCCATGCTATTTGCTTGAATAAAACGAGATCTAAATATTTTTTTTCGTTCAGATTTGTTAAAGAAGAATAATGCAGAGAATCATTTTTAATAACTAGTGATAACGAAATCATTAACTGACTATTTTACTTATCTCAAAAATTATAACTTCAGAATTATACCTGCAGTACTGCATCTTTTTTTTTTAATTTTTATGAATTTTCAAAATGATACCAAAAATAATAAAAACCCATAAACACAGCACATGTTGAAATCTTCATATTTTTCTTTTTTCTTTTTTTTTTTTTTTCAGTTTCAACTTTTTATCAATCACCAAGGATTTACCTTGTTTCTCTTTTTTTCCAGTGAACTATAAAAATCAATTTTGTTTAATTTAAATTGTACATTTGTCATCCTGCTTCATAAAATAATGCATTTTTTAATGAAACATATGACATAGTAAGAAGAATCGGATGTAAACCCCTCCTAAGTCGCTATTACGGTAACTTTTGTAAGCATTTTCCATAAAGAAAAAAAGAATATCGTCTTAACTACTTATACTAAATCTTTCGAGAATACTAATTTCTTTAACTTCGTACAATGAAGTAATAAAAAGGTACGCGGGAAATTCTTGCTTACTAGAAATCAGCTTGTGTTTAAGGAAAAGGTAACTCAATAAAGGCTTGGATTTGATTTCAAAAAAAAAATCATTTAACGAAGCAATTTGGCACATTTGATTGCAATAAAATAGACAGTTACGGGTACACTGCAAAAAAAAAAAAAAACACATTTTTATTTTCACAGTATAATACTGGAAGCCGAGATTCCAATTTAAAACTGTAAAATGTACAGTAATAAACTAAAACTCGCAATTTTAGTTTCTTACTGTAAAACTGGAAATTTTACAGTTTATTGCCGTAAAATTTAGCTGTATTATACTGTAAATACAACAGTATAATACTGGCAGCAGAGGTTCCGGTTTAAAACTGTAATATGTACGTTAATTAACTGTAAAATTAGCAGTTTTACAGTTTAGTATTGTCAAAGTAAAAATTTTACAGTTTATTACGGTAAAATGGCAAATTTGTGCAGTTTATTATTATGATATTAGCTATATTATACTGTAAAAACAACATTAATTTTTTGCAGTGCATAAACACAGCTCATGATGAAATCTTCATTTTTTTCTTCATTTCTTTTTTAAGTTTCAATTTTTATGAACCACTAAGGATTTACCTTGTCTCTCTTAATTTGTCATCCTGCTTCATAAAACAATGTATTTTTTAATGAAGCATATGAGGCTCATACAGACATAGTAAGAAAATCAGTATGTAAACCCCACATGATTCCCTATTACGATAACTAAATTTTGCAAGCATTTTCCGTAACGAAGAAAAGAATATTGTTGTACTTCTCATATTAAATCTTTCCAGACTACTAATTTCTCTTCAAGTTCGGTTAATAAAGTAATAAAAAGGTACGGGGAAAATTCTTCCTAAATAGGAATTATCTTGTGTTTGAAGAAAAGGTAACTCAATAAAGGCTTGGATTTGATTATTAAAAAAAATTAAGTTTTCACTTTGCACATTTGACTACAACAAAAAAGACAGTTTCGTGTACGTGCTGAATTAAAACTGTCCACAATCAAAAGTTTAACTATTTTTTAGTTATACGAGATAGGCACTTTCTTCCACGTGAATAGACATTACAAAGAGCAAAATAAAAATTAGTTCAGAGAACGTTAAGAATTAAATTTAGATTTAGATCTGAGAAAGAAGTTTTTTGTGAATGCATACATTCTTCAAGTGGCATACGAAAAAGATAAAAAAAATAACCGTAATTTTTCTTTTACTTTCTGGAGTTTCAGTTTTCAATTTGTCCGCAAGGTTTTTGCCTCGCATTGCGGATTGATTTGGAATACTATTATTATTGAAAATTGGAGAGTACATTAATATAAAAAGTATTCTTACTTGTTTTTTATGACTAAACAGTGTATCTATACTCTGTACTAAATGTATCTGTCTGATTGAATTGTTATTATCCAGTTTAAAAGAAAAAGAAAATTATTAGTTTTATTATTATAACTGGAGAGTACATTAATATCGCAATCACAATATGTATGATTGAACTGTTTTTATCCAGTTTAAAAGAAGAAGAGGAAAAAAGTTTAAAAAGCCACAAGCCACTTTAGGTAGTAAAAACATATTGAAGAAAAAACAACTTCAGAAAGGCGATAGTTTTCGGCAGATCATATTAATTTAAAATTAAAATTAATTAATTAATACTTCAATCCAAGAGTTTTGGAATAATAAATATCCTTATACGCCCAATTATCAATGTAAACATACACACATGAAAGCCAATAATTTCAAGAAATGATATTTCTTTTATGACCGACGTATTAAAGTAACATTGAAGTTGAAATTAACTTTGAAGCATTTTACCAAAATTCTTAAATTTCTATAAATCAATCTTTCTGTTTATATCTTTATTTATTTTGGCTAATTTTAAACCTAAATAAAATTATTTCTCATCGGAAACCTCTCTCCATCAAAACTGTTTTTTACAAGATCTGCATAAATTCATGAACGGTTTCAAAAATCAACATAAATTTCTATCCCTACTACGCCACATAAAGCAAAAAGGCCTCTTATTCATATCACCCACGCAGTTTCTATCCTCACATTAAGTAAAATCGATTATTCAATTAGTATAGTTCACACAATTTCTCTTTAATCCCGGGAAAAACTTGTTGCGCTTTGAACGCCCTCTAACGACCAACACTAAAATTATAACGAATTTTCTCTTTTTTCCGTTTTGAACGAAGATCTCTTTTCCTATTTTAGCAGTTTCTGGCTCTCTTTAAAACAGTTTTGGTGAAGAAAATCTTCTAATTTTTCATTTTTCACTCGTCGACAAGCGATAGTTTCCACTTTTTCAAACTAAAACAAGAGGGAGGTAAGTAATATTTTACATTAATTCTACTGTCAAAATAATAAAAATCATTCCGCTGCTTATTTTAATATTTCTAACTCTAAAAAAACTGATATTGGTTCTTTTTTTCAAAACAAAATGGAAGTAATTTCGTTTAAGAAAAAGTGTCGGATGTTTCAGTGAAACAGTTTGCTCTTATAAAGTTCAGAAACCAGCGCAACTTTTTTATGATTACTAATACACGTTAAGTAATGCTTATTTCACAAAGGAGAACCTAATATTTTTAATGTTTATTTTTATGGGATAATATGAATAATAATATTTTTATGAAAGAAAATTACGAGCAATTTTTTTACACACCTGTTCTTTAAAATATGAAGAATTATTTCATGTTAGATGACGTCTATTTTTATTTAACTTGTCAATCAAAAGCGGAAAATATATTACCTTTTTACACATTAAAACTATAAAATAGGATAATTACAGTCATTGTACTATCATTATTATTATTATTACTATTTAAGAATTACTAAGCACGTGCTTTTATAAAATTTACTAACACGTCAAGCAATGAGAAAGTACAGTTGTCAGAAAATACATAACAGAAGTAAAAACCTATTCTTTTATTTCCTCGCATGAATGATATAAAAAAAAACGTCATTTTCATGCTTGTTTATGGAAGTGAATGCAAAGATATAAAAGCATGTATAAATAGTACACAATTAATTTCTTCTAGAGTGTAAACAAACCTACTTTCCGGTTTCTAGTACCGATTTTCTAACATTAGGTAAATATACCTTTCAATTTTTTTAAGATACATTTCTTTTTTTTTATAGCTTTTAAGCAGATTTATAAAAACAAAACAGTCAATTTTATTTGATAAAAAATTACTGTCAATTTCATTCTTGCGAACTGCTACGTATCACATACTGATAAATGTCAGTTATTCAAGAACTTTTTACTGGGAAAGTTTTGAATTCAAAACAAAAATTCTAACATTTCAGAGCATAAGAGTAGGAAAAGCAAAATGTCGGACAAAATTAAAGAAATTCATCTTTCCAACATATCATTTCAATTTTACTTAGAGAAAAATAAAAGAGTAAAAATAAAGTAACATCATTTTTTTTTGTAATTAATATTGGAGCATTGTTTTAATCACATAGCTTTTAAAAATGCTTAGAAGTAGCCAAGAGGGAAAAATAACTTTTGAATGGAAAATAATAGAAGCATACATGATAAATATGATGCTAAAGTTTCGAACAAACCAAATTGAAAATTCATTGAAATATAAGCATTCAAAGACTTAATTTTTCACTGGGCATGAGCAACTTGACAGAAATATATAGTTATAAAAGATTTTTGATCATACAGATGCTTCTACTCATAAAAAAATATTTTAGTTTCATATTTTAAAAATTTAAAAAACTATCAACGATCTAATGAGCCAATTTCTTATTCTCGGATTGGCGACGAATCGCAAAGGATCATTCGCAAATTAACAGTACTTGCTTTCAAACTTCCAGCTTTTTTAGGGAGTAGTTCGTGATAAAAACAGATTATTTATGAACAATCCCTAATGCATCGTCGTGCTTCGTAGTGTCATTTAAATACAGCTTATTAGATTGCTCAATGCTCAATGCTTATATTTTTCTAAATTTTTAAGGTATCTAACTGGAACTTTTTCACGAGTTCCCACTTGTACTTGAGTTTTTAACTATGAAGGTTATAAACTGCTATCTTTCGTACATGCACAGTGAAAAGTTGATTGCTTGAGACGTTCATATTGCATCAAATTTTCAATGTTTTAATTTCAAATTCAAGTATTATGCTCCCATTATGTGATGTCAAGTTTTCTGAAAGTTCAGTAAGGTTTGTCTTTTAATGCAGTCGTGGGTATTTAATCAGTATAAGTTATCTCCTTCTAAAGCTCGGTCTCTGGCACAAGTACATGTAGTATGCGGTATAGCCCAGTTATGTCATCCAGACACTGAAGTATCGTACTTAAACTTACGAGTTGTACAGTACCATTGTTATGGTCTCTCGCTGGTGTGCTTTACTTTAGCTACTAGTTTTTGGCACTGCCAACTTCATTGAAATAACATTTGTCTTCAGCTCGGGTATTGTCCCTTTAAGACCACTAACATATTAGGATCGGCCCTAACAGTAGGCCTCTTTCTTGGCCACTTCCGGCGCGAAGTGAGTATATAGCGTGGAGCAGGTCCCTCGCACTGCTAATTCCTATGCTTTACTCCTCTAAACTCCAGTAAACTTGCGCTTACATTTAACCCAGTCCTTCCATTTGCTTCATGTCAGCTCAATCCTACTCTCTCTCTCAGCCAAACAGCGAAAGAGAGCTTCGCTCAAACGCAAATTTTTCTCACGATCTGTATCAGGTATTGTCTATGCAAGACTGATGAGTCCGAATTAGTATTATATAAAACAGTAATCTGAATGACATAACTTGGACGATGGTATATTGCATGAAGTTCTGCCTTATATCTGTCTTAAGGGAGGTAACTTGCTGCCTTAAATGCTTAAAGTATTTTAAACTCAAGTTATCGATTAAAGTTTAGTTTAAAGTTAAAGTTTTTGAAGTTTAGTCTCGATTAAATGATTGAAAATAAGAAATTTTGTAAAATATCATGCAAAACGTAGTATCCTAAGAAAAAAAATGTTGGGAACACTAATAATTTTTACTTTGCTCCAACCAACGCATGCTGTTGTAAAATACAAATCATGTGGACAATTTCGCCTCCCAAGTAAACTGATAGTCTGCACAATAAAGTAAAAGAAAAGCGAACTACTTTCAGTAAAAAGAATTCGTGCAGGCGCCATTTTCGGTCTGCTGATTTCTGCAACACAATGGCCGGCAAATAAAGAAAGTTCTCTGCAGAAAGCAATGAGAGAATTCGGGAATGTACAGAAAAGAATGCAAGTCTAGGAGCAAAAGCAGCACCAAATGAACGCTGGTGAAAGGAAAGGAGAGAGATAAATAATTCAAAGCGAAATGTTTTTCATCGAACAGATTCTTACGAGCTGGTTGTTTGTTCTGAAAGAGCTTGCGGGTTACTGCAAATTATGTTGCGTAAGAATGCGTTGTTTGTACTAAATATAATTTGAATTACCTACAGTAGTTTTGTGATGTTATCGAATCTGAGCCAACTTATGTAGAGGACTAATTGGTAAGACTTTGGCAAACCTATTAAATACTCTTCTGTATTGTACCGATTTTTCAAGTAAATTTTATAAGATAATTGACAAACATTTGATTCTGAATGTTCTTATCATTCTGAATGCTACACATTGGCATCATTCTAAATTGCATCAAATGTTAAAGAAACGTTATTTCTTTTTTTAAAAGAAATAACGCTATAGGAAAATTAACTATACTATACATTTTACAATTTTAGACTGGAACCTCACGGCTCCTAATATTATACTGTAAAAACAACAATTAATATTTTGCAGTGTATATAACTCCAAAACACATTAGATATTAAATAACGCCATCTCCAACAGGTGCTCATCTGGTCGCAAAAGATTTCGGAAACACTAAAACGAACATAAACATGGCAAGCAACACATAATGACAAGAAAAGTACATCAAAGAGCAATAATATGGATACGAAAAGACAGTTTGGAGTGGAAAGTACTAACTTTTACTACTGGTTATAGAAATAAAAAGTTCAATAGAATGATTTAACTCTTTCTCGATAGTTGAAAATGCATAGAAGTGAAGTCAGAAAATGCAAACATAAAAAGTACTGATAAAAATTTACATTAGGAAGTGAAAGCTCAAAGCTTATACGGATATGAAGAAAAAGAAAAAGTGATCGTTTGCAGCTGCTGTTTTATACCTTATATACGAGGGTTGTTGTTTTTTCAACCTACTATAGGCTATAAAAAATAAGCGGATGCGAATAAAAAAAATATTTTATTGTCAAAAGTAAGGTACAATGCTCTACAATTATCTACATAACCACCTTGACGATTGAAGCATTTGTTATGTCTGTTAACAAGCTTTATAATGAAGCAAATGCACCCACAGCTCGATCATAGCATCCTAAGACTGCAGTTTCGCCCTTATTATGTGCTTTTCAGTTAGGAATAGTCAATGATCGAGCCGGAGGCAAAAATCCTCTTATTGTAGCTAAGATAGCCAACAAACTGGTAGATAAAGTGAATTTATCTTACACTGTTAAAAAAATTTCCTGAAAATAACGAAAAAATATACGGCAGCTGAGTTGCCGGAGTGTTTCCGTTTCGTTAATTATATTTCCGTGATTTTACGGAAAAATGACGAACGGAGCGTTCGTCATTTTTTCGTTAGGCATTTTTTCGTTTCGTAAATTCTCCGTTCTTCATTTTTTCGGTTCTTATTATCCCCGCTTATACGTTATAGGCTTATACCTATACGCTTTGACTTATATGTATACATGCAAGATGGAAAATTATTTAAATTTTGCAAATTAACAAGCGCTTTTATATCAGCTTAATATCAATAGCAAATTATCTATGGAAGTTCAATAAATTAGTCCTTTAAGTGTCGCAAAATGCGTAGATTGTGTAGAACAACAAATGCACAAATTGAAATTTTAAGAAACATTTGAAAATTTGCGAAACAATATAAACATATAAAAAGAACAAACATGGGTAATGTGCTGCCTTATCTTTTTCGTTTGTTCTTTTTATATGTTTATATTGTTTCGTAAATTTTCAAATGTTTCTCTAAAGTTTCTTAAAATTTCAATTTGTTCATTTGTTGTTTTTTCCAATCTACACATTTTGCGCCACTTAAAGGACTAATTTATTAAACTTTCATATATAATTTGCTATTAATATTAAGCTGCTATAAAAGCGCTTGTTTATTTTGCAAAATTTCAATAATTTTCCATCTTGCATATATAAGTATAAGCGTATAGGTATAAGCCTATAACGTAAAAATGTGGGTGATTAAAATATGGGAAAATGAGAAACAGAAAAATAGAGCAATTAAAAAAGGAGCGTAAACTAGCTCACCGGAAAATTATATATACATAAGACAAAATGATGAGCAAAAATGTAAACTTAACTCTTACGAATTTTGTTTTTTAGAAAAAGTTTGAAAATGTCCGCTCATACTTCAAACTCTTAAACATCTTGCCTTTAAAAAAATACGAACACAAATATATATACATACATACACAATAAGACAAAATGATGAGCAAAAATGTAAACTTTATAACTTACGAATTTTGTTTTTTAGAAAAAGTTAGAAAGCAAAATCCGGTGCATGAGTTCAAACTCTTAAATATCTTGCCTTTAAAAAAATACTAAAGCAATACAAGAATTGTTTTTTTTTTCATTAAAAATTTTAGTTCATTAAAATAACATGATTTTTTTTTTTGTAAAGATTACATCAATCTCGCATAAAATACTCAAATATTTTGAAGGTGGAATGATCAATGCATAGTATTTCTGAGCGCACAACTTCAAAACATTAAGAAGTATTAACAAGGTGCTTTTTTTTTAAATATTTTCTCTTAAGTTTGAATACAAATTAAGTTCTTCCGAAAGTTTTTTTTTTCCTTTCTGAATTTGAAACATTCTTTGTCCTTTAAAAAAAATCCTGTATTTTTACTGATTTCCTCTATTTTCATATATTTACGTTATGGTGTTCATAGTGTGATCAACACTTTAAGAAATGGACTCTGAAAATTGACGATATTTTTTGTTTTTAATGAAATCGCTTCCAAGGAATAATTTTTAAACTGGTTTAAAAAAAACTAAAAAATACGCTTTTAGATGCACTTATAATACATCAATATGTAATATAGCTTAGCATTTAGTATTAATAATAGTATTAAATATATTACTCTTACATTTGCAAAGAACGTGAATTTTATCTTTTATTCAGAGTTACATACCCAAACAACTAAAACACTTATAATACATCAACATGTAATATATACTTCAGCTTTTAGTGTTAACAACAGTATTAAACATATTACTTTTCATATTTGCAAAGAACGTGAATTGATCTTTCATTTAGAGTTACATACATGCATACAAACAAACCGACATGTGAAACTAATAAAAGCGTATTAAAAAAGCTTAGTTTTGAGACTAAGTTTTTTAACTCGGGAGGACGCGCGGGGTCATTTTATGACCCCAAAGCAATTTTCTAACTCCAATTCCAAGAAAACTATACACCAGTTCACTCCTTTCTTCTCAGTAGCTGAGTTTCTACCCCCCATTCACCTTTTGTTACTAATTCGGAGGTATTTCTGGCATTTGCATTCAGCCAAGACACGTTTGGTCAGTTACTGGGGTCCTTCTATGACCCCGCGCGTCCTTCCGTTTGCTTGACAGATCGACTATTTCGCCTGCCTGATGCGGTCAGTTTGTCAATTGTTTTTTCAATTAAAATAATTTTGTACTTTGAAACAACCATATAGAAAGTATTCTTTATGCTGATTAGTAAATACATTTCTAAAATCCTTTTTGGAGGGAAAAATGATACCGAAATAATACTTATTTAGAAATTGAGCAAATAGAATGAAAGGGACACTTAGTCAATTAAATTATCATCTCCCTTTCATTTAACCAGTGTAAAAAGTACTTACATTATGATAAAAACAATCAAAGTAATATTTTGTTTGTCTTCATACATGCAGTATAAAAATACAAGAGGAGACAAAATTAAATCAAGTAAATAAATTATTTTCGATTAAAGGTTGAAACATTTTAAATATAAATCTATCAGTTTTCTTTAAAAACATCAATTCTAGAATGATAGTTGTTATAAATATATCAAATTATATAAAATGTAATAACCCGTAAAATTTATATGAGCTTTGTGTAAAAAATATACGTTCCATACCTTTAAACAGAATTGCGGAAGAAAGTTAGTTTGCGTAGCACATTTTTGTCTAAATGGTAGGTTTCAATGTCTGTAATTGTGCTGCAATATAGTTTTAAGAAAGAAATATTCAAATATAAAAGTTTTCAACTGCATAGGAAGGGATTTTGGGTTCAGAGCCAATATTTAGAAAAGTGCCAATTTGAAGTTGGAGTTTTCTGAAATTTTTTTTTTTTTGCAGAAAAAAACTAATATTGGATTTTAAGTCTAAATTGGGTCTAAATGCAAGAAAATAAAAGGGGGGAGGTCAAGGAAGTTATTTACCCCCTCCTTAGATTACTCACTTTTAAGCCGTTACAGATCTGATGAATGTTACAGATCTGATGTTAATAATGAGCTACATATTTGAGTTTATGCTTTCAGTCTTCGTTAACATCTCTAAATATGATATCATTTCCTTGCATTTTTAACATAGAATTAAGATAATTATATTAAAATATATATATTAGGCTAAAAAATCAAATTTCATTATGAAAAAGCATTTCTTGGAAATAAAAATGAGCGATAAGGTTTTTAGATAAAATAAATTATGAGATTACCAAATCCAAGCTAATAAAACATTTGTCTTGTTTTAAAACAACACACAACTTCAACTTTTTCAATACACAACTCTGCTGCTTGCTTTTCTTTAATTAGTTGCAGGAAATTTAATTTCTTGATCAGAAATTCAAATTTAGCATGCTAGTTATTATCTAGTTATTTAGCGAAGTTATGAGAAATTGAAGCACCAAAAAAAAAAAAATAAATAAATAAATAAATAAATAAATTAAAATAATAATAATTAATTAACTTAATTTCTGCAGTGTCAATTTTTCTTATTTTACTAACTTCTATTGTCAGGTCATACAAACCACAAATGAAGCAATTGTACTAAAACTCATTGCTTTTCATTTTTTAAGAACAAAAATATTCAATATATATGGCTAAAGTATGATTTTTGCTTTTTATAATTCTGAAACGTGTGATTTAGTTCTGTAACATATTTGCTGCTTTTCAATGTTACCGCTCTGACTGTTACCGATCTGACAAACTGACAAAGTTTTTTTTTTATTTCCGAGTCGATCGCACTAAACCAAAATCAAACACGTGGTTTTTTTACTTGTAACAAAGGACTATACTTATATATAAAATAATTTTTAAAATAATAAAAACTGCGCATTTTAGAGCGTGTTACCGATCTGATGACTCAAATGACACACATTTTATAAAATCACTTTAAAAAATCTTACCTACAATTTTAGATGCAGAAATGCAAATTTTTAATTACGATTCGATAAAACTTTCCACCAGGTACTCAGCATCACGTGGTATAGGTGCAGGAAATGATTTTGGGAGCTTAAACATAGATCGGAAGTTATTGTTACCACTCTGACGGCAGAACTTGGGACACGCTTATTTCGCATCAGCTAGAAAATCAGAAATCGATTAAAACAAAAATGAAGTAAAATATTAACAAAGGGGTAAAAATAGAATCGTTTTTTGTGCAAGTGCGTTTTTTTGGGAAGTTAGAAAGTGCGCATGACCTGTTTGCATGCTAAGCTTTGCTGCTTGGGACACGTTACCGATCTGATTTTTGATGTATAAACACAATATTTTCTGATGAAAAAAAAAATTTTTTTTCTAATGTTATTAGATGAAATGAAAGAGAAACTTATCTTCTTTCTGGGGAAAATTATTTTTTTAACTAGTTATTGAAATACTGGTGAAAATTCACTTGGGACTCAAATTGGCACTTTTCTAAATATTAGCTCTTCATTCAAAGGTTTGGGGTCATTTTATGACCCCGCGCGTCCTAACGTTTGCCTCGGAGACGCGCGTTCTCCCGGGTTAATCGTTGTGGAAAATTACAAAAATCATTTTACTAACCCTCAGCACTCATAGTTGGTTTATATATGTAACTCTTAAATGTCTATCAGTTCACATCATGAAATAACAAACTATTAAGTCTAGACTCAAATTAAATTAAAAATAATAATAACAAAAATAAAAACATGATAGAAATTGATGGGGCAAGAGCCATTCTTACCTTTAATGGGCGAAAATCTTCCCTTAGACGACTGCCAAAAAAGACAACAAAAGGGGGTATGGATTTTAAAATATACTCACACACCCTTTTGTTGCCCATTTTGCGTGAATGCATTGCGATGAATTATGGATTGATAAACTAAATCTTCTTTAAAATGTCGTTCAAGGGAAACGGGCGGATGTATCAAAGTGTATCTAACGTGGCATATAGAATCATAACATGATTTCCAGGAGCGTAAAAAGATCATTTTTTCACAAGTCTTCTAACGGCACAAAATAATTGGCGGAACGCTGTAACTCCAGCCTAACTCTTCCAATCCTTGCAAACTCAAATTAAAGCAAAATGGCTTCACAACATATAACAACGCCATCGGTTTCACACTACATTCGAACACTAGCTATATGTTTTGGCAAGCGTCCAAGTTCCAGGTCTAGCGCCGGGAAAAAATGATCTGTTATTCACGGAATGTTTCTGTTTCTTTAAGGAAAAGATACGTTTTGAAGCGAAAACAGAAATTTTCTGTTAAAATCAGGAAAAAACTTCCTGAAAATTCAGGTTTTTTTTAACAGTGTACCAGTGAGCGTCCGCAAACTATGGTGCGACTCAACTCGAGCTGTGGGTGCATTTGCTTCAGTTCTGCCTCAGCCCTGGCTTACGGGCGGTAACTCATTGCACATTACCCAGCTTTTGCCTTCAAATTTCGAGTTGAGCCGCACCATAGTTTGCGGACGCTCGCTGGTAAGATAAATTCACTTTATCTACCAGTTTGTTGGCTATCTTAGCTACAATAAGAGGATTTTTACCTCCGGCTCGATCATTGGCTATTCCTAACTGAGGAGAACATAATAAGGGCGAAACTGCAGTCTTGGGATGCTATGATTGAGCTGTGGGTGCATTCGCTTCAGTTCTGCTTCAGCCCTGGCTTACGGGCGGTAACTCATTGCACAAGCTTTATAATACCCTCCTCGTAAAATGTAGCCGCCAATGATTGTAAGCGAGTTGTGACGGTGTCTTTGGGTTCCACGCTACTTAGGAAGCGCTGTGCCTTTCCAGACCCCAAGTCCCTGCTTCAGTTCAGGGAACAGATAAAAGTCACTTGGCGCTCAGTCGGAGCTTTATGGTGGGTTTTCAAAAATATCCCATTGAAATTGAAGAAGGAATACTTGGGTTACACGAGCGCTATGAGGACAGGCATCTCCTTGGATCAGAACAATTCCAGAAGTCAGAACGCTTCTTTGTTTTGAATAGCTCTCTGTAGGCGTCGCAAAATTGCACACTAAGAATCTGCAATAATTCACAAAACACTTCGCAATTCACACTTGGCGGGAGAATCAATAATGACAACCATGTTTATGTGACAGCAGCTCAACATAAAATGACATGTTGGACTCGCCAGTGACAGATTGTGTAGAAGGAGAGATGCAGAGTCATCTACTATGCACACCGGCCATCTGCCTCATGCCTGGCCTTCGTACTGTATGGTTGGAGGTTTAAAAAAAACCTCGTACAAAGATCAAGAGCCATTTCTATGTCCTTTCAAGAGACTATAAATTGTTTTCGTTTTTTGCGTAATAGTCAACCCCGTAACAGTCAAAAAGCTACAATTTACTAAAGTAGCAACCTATTGTATGCACACATTTCGAGTGGCATTGACTTTGGTCTACACAGTCGGGTCATGTGGGATCTAGTAAAACAGTAGCCGCCTGGTGAATCCTAAGGGCGCTTTTCCACTTACCGGCACGACAGCGATAAATTGTGC
>JAXGGA010006323.1:0-70709 GCA_038373865.1 Uloborus plumipes
TTGATTTGTTAATCATTTACTGAATTCGTTCATTAATGAAGAAGTAAACTTTGTCTTCGTCGTAGATTTTGCCTGAAAATTGCTCGAAGGTTACTTTTATTTAGGTTTACGGTAGACCAGTACCAGTAGCCAAATGATCCCGAACATTTAGGACTTGTGTAATGTTCAGTGATTAAATATTTAAATTTCTTTGACGTGCGGCAAGGAAGGAGACAATGTCTCTCCACATCCTTGCTCAATATATAAAACATACTGCTGGTAAATGCTTTTCCTGTTTTGGGTCAGAGCTAGGGATCAATCCCCCCCCCCCCCCCAATGTATTTCAAAAACATAATGTACTTTAAAATTTGTGTGTGTCTTTTTGAACGCTTTCTATAATTTACTCTTTTCCTCCTCATCCCTCCCGCCCTTGCCTTGTAAATCTTTGACTTGATTTCGATCATTAATGAAGATGTAAACTTTGCCTTCGTCGTAGATTTTGCTTGAAAATTGCTCGAAGGTTACTTTTATTTAGTTTTACGGTAGACAAGTACCAGTAGCCAAACGATTCCGAACATTTCGGACTTGTTTAGTGATCAAATGTTTGAATTTCTTTGATGTGCGGCAAAGATGGAGTCTCTCCAAATCATTGCTCAATCTATAAAACATAGTGCAGGTAAATGATTTTCCTGTTGTGACCTTGCCATTTAGGTCTTGCTCAGATCAAATTTTTTAATTTTCTCGATGTACACAAGGATAGAGGGAAAGTTTGTTGAAAACATAATTCAACCAGTAAAACACCGCTAGTAAATGATTTCTCGACTGCGGCCCTGTCATACTCATCAGTGGCGTAGGAGGGGGGCGCAGTAACCAAGCATAGCCAAGCTTATTTCAGACTTTCGTTAGAGAAAGGGTGGTGGTTCGAGAACCCTCAACTGGAAATGTTTTAAAATTGATGTCTTGAAAACCCATTTTAGGCTATCTTTAATGACGTTAGGAAAAAAAGTATGGATTCAGAAACCGCCCCACAAATTTTGTGAAATTGAAGTTTTAAATTCACAAAAATGTTATAATTCGTTAAAAGAAAACGAGGGGGTAGGGCACTCTCTCTCAGAACATTTTCGAAATTTAAGTGGGTGTTTGGGGGCTCTCCAGGAAATTTTTCGTCTTTGAGGCTCTTAACTGCTTTTTTAAATTATCTTTGTTGATGTATAGCGAAAGGGGGAGAAATTCGGGACCTTTCCTTTTTGAAAACACATTTTAAAATTATTTCGGGACAATTTTCCTTGATTTTGGGAGGGGCTCGGGCCTCCTGGGCCTACCCCTTACATACGCCCTGGCACTCCTCCTAATTCAAGTAATGAGGAATGATTTTTAATACTGAAGATACTCCGAGTCAATAGAGGAGTTTCAAAACTTTAGAAACAGTTTGTTTGACCTCTATTTTCGTGCAATGTTTTTGCCATACGAATGTATATGCATGTATTTACAAAATGTACATCCGAAACTTACCGATTTATTACCATTGATTACATATTTTTTAAGTTTTAGAGGGCAAGTTTTTACACAGAATACCGCGGACATAAGTTTTAAAGGAAAGTGAATCGAAACGAACCAATTGATTGAAAAATTTTTAAATGAACTTTCAAAATATTTTTCTGTGAACATTCATTTTTCGAGCAACAGAAGCTGCTTTTAAGTGAAAGGATTTTTTCTGCATTTGTATAATGTTTGTATCACACGCCAGATCGGCCAGATGCAACATGTATTGACCCCCCCCCCTAAAAAAAATGCACTGTGTGATAGCTGATCTTTGCATTACATAAAACTAATTTTCTACAATTGTTTAACACATTTTCTGTGGCTGCCAACTTTTAAAGTAACAGATGTTGCTTCTTGCAGTAAAGAATATTAACCATTTTTTTTTAATCTCTCTCTCGTTTCGGATTTAAATCTGTTTGAATGTTTGCATCAGCGATGCCTGTCTCTGTCAAAAAAAAAAAAAAAAAATCCAAACTTCTGCTTAGAATACAATATTTGAAATGTCACCGATCCCTTTCGAATGCGACCGCCCCCCCCCCCCCCAAAATACATCATCCATTTTAAAAATAGCCTACATTGTAATCAGTCAATTCAGACTTAAATCACCGTCTGTCGCTGCTCCTCCGGTTCCTTTTCCACTCCCATTCAAAACTCGAACTAGCAAGAGAAGACAATGAGATAGGTTGGCGCAGTTTCACACCTGTTTGCCCCACAGTGAGTCGCCTAAAGTTGGATGAATCTGTGGATGACACCTGCTGGAGTGGGGGAGATTTAACAGCTGAAGCCCTGATGTAGGAGTTGGATCAGGACGCAATTTTACAGAATGGAAACAATTATTGACATTGATTTTTAAGCATATTTGGGAATGGGAGTCGACTTGCTACTTCCATCTGTTAAAAATCATGTAATACGACTATAGAGAGAGCCCTCGACAGAAATAGTATTCATATTGAACTTGTACGTTTCTATTTAATTTTGCTTCAGTTTTTCTAACAATGAACATTAGGAGACGCATGTGAATATGACTTTTAAAAAATCTGGTATGGACCCCACACTACTTCCTTTTACGTGTAAACTTCTTAGTAGTTGCCTTAAGTGTTAAAAAAAGTGCTTGGAGTGAGCAAGGTAACAATTCAAATATTTACTCCCCTAATCTACCACGAAACAATGCAAAAAATATTTTACAATGGTTATTTTGCTAAATATTGCTGATTTTAATATCATTTAGTGAATTTTTCGCAAAATATCGCCAATAGCGCCAAGTTGAACCCAAATTCAAAAAATAATTTTTTCGCCAAATTTGTCGCCAACTTGGCGATATGTCGCCAAGTTGGCGTCAAACACTTGGCGACCAAAAGCTTGGCGACATGTCGCCAAGTGGTGGCGCCAATTCATATCACTTGAGTCTGTATTGAAATTAACATTGATTTACCCCAAAAAAGGGGTAAAAGACCCCTTTAGGAACATTCGAATGCAATCACAAGGGGAGGTGCACAACTAGACCCCCCTCAGAGCCTACATACCAAGCTAGAAGTTTCTACGGCATATAGTTTTTGAGTTATGCGAGCCACATACGCACATACATCCGCACATACATCCGCACATACGTACATACAGACGTCACGAGAAAACTCGTCGTAATTTACTCGGGGGTGGTCGAAATTGATTTTTCGGCTGTTTGTATGTTGTTAGGTACATATGCACGTGCTGACAGGTCGAAAAAACTACGCGACATTCACTCAGGGGTGAGCAAAGTCAAAATTTAGACCGAAATTTGAGTGAAATTTTTTTCGTGATCACAATACTTCCTTTACTACGTAAAAGGAAGTAAAAAGATGATCACCATGTCTTGTAATAAAATATGAATAAACAAGTAACCAACATATCTAGAGTATAAATTTTTAAAGAATTGCAAGATGCCCAATAGCATAGAGATAGACATACAGTAGAGCTGAAGGTTCTGGAGCTGAGAGCCCAATAGCGAAATATGACATTTGTATGGAATTAGCATAATGCATAACTAACTATAGAGGGTGCATATGTCCTTTGAATCCCCTCTCCATTTGTTTGCGACATTGCACTGAGATACAGGCCCATGAAAAATAGGGGAAACTGGGGAGGTTTGACCCACACTCTCTTTTTCATATTTAAGCAATATTATTTAACTGATGAGCATCAGATAGTAGCATGGTATCAAGTAAAATCAATTACACATTTTGAAGTAGAATCAAGGAGCAATCGTATGTGATGTCTTTTTCATACAAAACAGTAATTCTTTGCTGCAAGTCCATCCCGCCTCGCCTGCACTATTCGTTATTAACGTAAAAAAAAAAAAAGAATTATTTGCGTACTCAGATTAATGCATTAAAAGACTGCGCACTTCATTTTTACTTTCACTTCTTTTTTTATGTGGTTTATATGTGTGTGCTACGTGTTTATGTTTTGTGAAAATGTTTGTTAAGGGAGGGTTTGGCCCGGGTCAAATCTCCTCATTTAGTATTATTTGATGGTGTAACAATTTGTACGCTGAAAACAATATAAAATTTGTTTTAAAAAGAAATGTTTTTACTTCAAAGTAACGAAGTTTCAAGCATGGTACTTTTTTCATTTTCTTCGACAAAGTTTGACCACCCCTCTGGCAGGCTGCACTTAAATTCAGCCATAACATTTACGATTTATTGCAATTAAGGTCTCAAATGTCATGTTGTAACCACAAGAATTTCTTTCGCTGGTGTTCAATATGAAGACATAATCGAATTTAAGAAAAATGTGTATTTGGAAAAACTTCTACGTCGGGCCACACTTAAAGAATTTTTACAGGTCATCAAAAATTATTTTGTTGGGGAAAAATTACGTGCTTTAGCTAAAAGAGCTAAGTTTCTGAAAAGTTATAAAACAAAAACCAAAAATTTTCGAAATTAAAGATTTGAAACGCATCTTTTGGCTCTTTTTAACATCACCCCTCACAATAAGGGTGGGGATTATGGATGCTTATTTGTTATATTTCATCAAAGTTGTCATTATTATAAAAGTTACTTACGCTTAGGAGTATACTATTAAAATTCAGTTGCTTTTTTTGTAATGTATTTAGCTTTTTTTTCCGCCATTCATTTATATTACTGCTAGTAGTACAGAGTAAATGAACAAAGAAAAAAAAAGAGAGACTATGGAAATATTTTATTAAAATTCATTCTTTAAATATGAGGGGGACTGGAAAGTAATGTCGTTTTCTTTCAAACAAATCTACTGTTTTAAGTTTTTATTTCAAATCAACGATATAATTATCCTCGTTATTAAGAACCTTTGGCCATCTAGTAGTAAATTTTAAATTCTGAATAGATTTTTAAAAGAAAATAATTTTTAGAGCAAAATGTCTTAAAGTGGCATTTTGGATAGAAGCCAAGTTTTCTAGTAGGATCGCAGTAAAGGTTAATCAGATGCTGTAATGTCAAGCGAGTGTATTATGGGTGAAACTTTCGGATATTTCTTTCTTCCGATTGCTAATTTCTTTTTATTCTAAAAAAAAAAAAAAAAAAAAAAAACCACTTGAAAATTAGACGTGTATCCAAGATGCCATTTTAAGATATTTTGTTCCAAAAATCTTTTTTTTTTTTTTGAAAATTCTATCCGGGATTTGAAATTTGCTACTAGACTACAAAAGGTGCTTGATAACGAGGTTACATCGTTGATTTAAAATAAAAACTTTTAACAATTGATTTTCTTGAAAAAAACACGACATTATTTCCGCCCCCCCCCTAATATTTTTCTCTCAAAATTGCTGTTGATCAACTTAAATAACTTGAGCTCATCACAGTTGTCATAATTTCAAATGTGGTGCTGATCAGCACGTAGTTAATTGTTTTAATTGCAAAGCATTTAGTTTTTATCCCGCACACATTATTTATTTCTGTTATTGCTAATTGTAAACAGTAAAATGGATACGATTAAAAAAAATTCTTTATGTTCTATTTAAAGTTTATTGTGCAAAGTGCTTCAATGTTTTGAAACTTGAATCGCTGTGTACATTGAATTTTCTCATAATAAAAGAGAAAATTACTTTGCAATGGAAGTACACAAATATTTACAGTAATTCGTTAATTTGTCGCATCATAAAAATGAGGGTTTGATTAATTTCGAGGTCGTGTAACGTTTAATCTACAATGACAATTGTGATGAAGAAATTAAAGAATTCAATAATTATTTAATGAAATACAATTTTTAATTTACCATTTTTTTAAAACTGACTGACTAAGAATTAAAAGAAAAAACGGTAAGCCTCACAAAGATTTAAAGCTCCAAAGAGATTCAGAACTTCTTTCAATTTTTTTTTTTAATTTGTAATTATAAATTTTTAAGAGCTGTCAGAATACTTGTATGATTAAAATCAAAAACTTGGGGAGCGAACGCAAGTCAGCTTTATTAGTAGCATTAAAATTTAACTGTTTTTTTTTTTTTTTTTTTTTTTTTTTTTTTTGCGCTGTAAATAATATTAACTGATGTTGTAAGTTTTCTCACTGAGTAGCTATTCTTTTTACCTCTTTTGGTTATGTATAGAACTCTCACCCCATGTTTTTCCTTTTAATCATACGGGCAATTCCATGCAAGTGTGGAAAAGCGTTGGAAAAATCAAATTACAGCAATGCGTCTGTTTTACATATTTTTCGGTTTAAAAATGTTAGAAGTTTATTATTTATACTAATTTTTTGTCAAGAATGTAGTATTTTTAGTTTTGGCAGCACTTTGAAGTTGGAAATGGAATATTTAACTTTTGGCAAAGCAAATGGTCAATCTTTCAACGTTGGTAAGTTTCAATTTTTTTCTTTAGATAACTATTTTAAAGGAAGAATATTGATTATTACACTTTAATTCAATATTGTAAATTGCTAAAACGAGTGTTTTCACGTAAATTAAGTGATTTATGTTAACTTCAAAAATGCACTGTTCTATGTAACGTAAGTTACCAAAAACATGTTAAAGTTCATGATAACAAAGGGCAATGCAATGTTAACAATGCTGTATTTTCTATCTTATAAGTGTGTGTTAAGCAAATAGTTAAAGTTTTTTTAAAAATATTGTCTATTTAATTTTTTGTGCTACAATCAAAACGTGTAACTTAAGTTACCAACATATGCAGGTAATGTAAGTTACCCAAGTAGAACTTAAATACTTGTATTTATAAAGAAAGTAAATTGTGAAATAAACCTATGTGGTAAGTAGGAGTAATTTATGCAAGAATTCTTTTGAATTTGTACTGTATTTACTTAATTTAAATTAATCATATTTCTTAAAATGTCTCTATTTGTTAATAAGATTACAATACACCTCTATTATAAATTATATGTTTCTTTTTGGCTTTTGAGATATTAATTCTCTCTAAACAATATCACTGCATTCAGAATATTTAGGAGTAATGTACTATAAATTATTCAAAAATGACTTCTGTTATGATTTAAAGTTATCAAATATGTTTTAGAAGTAACAAATACAAAAATATTTTATCTCTTACAGGTGAAATACATTTTATTCTGCATTAAAATGCCACTAAACTCTGCAGAAAAGATGCGCTGTAGAAGGGGTATGAGAAAAGTCATGTGGATATTACAGATTTTTAAATATAAGTCCCTCTTTATGGTATTGAAATATGTTAGAAAAAGCAAAATTTATCAAAAATACTTTCTGAAGATCCGCACATTGACAATGACCATTTAAGAACTAGAAATTAACAAACTACGGGGTTTCGTTTAGTTAAGTATGTTAAGGAACAAGAAGAAAAAACAGAGATAAAAGCTGGTGAATGGTGTGTGGTAAAGTACGAAAATACATTGTATTCTTAAGTTGTGACGATTATTGAAGAAAACGACTTTAAAATATAAGTAATGGCTGCTGTTGGAACCAATTAGAAATGGCCAGTAACGACAGATGAAATTTATAATCTACTTATATTAAAAACTGAGTATCTTTCTTTCTTTCTAACTATCTTTCTTTCTACGTCACGCTTCTTTCTCCTGAACGCCAATGAACTGAAAGTCGAACCAGGTACCGATAGATAGGTAATTTTTCAGGCTTCATTAGTTTCAATTTATATAATTACTAGCGGTACCCGCACGGCTTTGCCCGTGGTATAAAAGTAAAAGGTCATTTGGTAATGAATTGATATCGCAGAAAGAATACTCAATTTTAGTTATAATTCAACTGTAGTTTTTTAAAAGTATGTTATAAAAATAAGCCAAAAGAGAACAAAGGAACAATTTTGTTGCTTACAGAGACATGAAAAAGCAAACACCTTAAAAAATATGGTAGCATTTGAGTACTGTCATGGAATAATATGTTTCTCTGAGAAGGAAACATATTTAATCAGGTATTTATCATACGCAAATAATTTTTTCTACTCTCGAAAACAAAAATAGTTGCGTAGCAACGTGTCTTGGAAAATTTCAATTATTAAAGGTTCTTGACGCTATTTAAAAAGTCGCCAATTTGGTAGCTAATTTGGGATACCTGGGGTAATTCTGAACCCCTATCCCTTCCATAAATAAAGAAACTTACGTAATCTCACTTTTGTGAAAGAGAAATTGTCGCCAAATGTTGAGGTATTCTCTATGAAGCTGATTACTTTTTTGGCAATCTGAAATCAATTTGAATATTATATTTGGCGCTAAATGTACATCATTCCGTAAGGCGTTAAAATAATTTCCAACATTGCGGTATATCATAGCAAATAGTTTGGACATGAAAACGAACCATTGATTGGATGTTTGGCGAGAAAATATAGTAACATACTTTGATTGAAAACAGCAATAGGTATAAAGAACAAAATAGTGTTCGTCTGGAAAATAATGCATGACATCTAAGCCTCTACAAATCTAAAGGAGTTCCGAAATATGAAACTGAATCTCATTTGTTTTTAAAAAAAGATTAATCTGTTAATCAAATACCTTTTTTATCCTTTATACTTGAGATAGTTATTGGGAAAACTTCCATTATTGAGGGCTCTTGGCGCGATTCAAAAGATCGCCAAATTTACGGTAGCAAGCAATTCCAACTATCTGCCAGAGAGTTGAGTTGATACACTAAATACTCGATTGGATTGATGAAAGCCTTCGAAAATGGAGTTTTAAATTGAAATTACAGAGACAGAATCAGGTCTAAAATTGAGATAAAAAAATAACTACTCATCGGATTTTGTTGAAACTGGTCTCTAAACCTTCCCAGTACCAAAAGGAACAAACGGTGAAAATTTCAGGCAAATCTCCCGGGTAGTTTCTGAGATCTTAGGGAACACACACACATATATACACATATACACATTTACCAACATTCATTTTTATATATATAGATACGATTTTAATTAGCGAAGATATCTTACTACTATTATATATGCGAAAGTTTGTATGGATGGATGGATGGATGTATGGATGGATGTATGGATGGATGTATGTTTGTTCCTCTTTCACGCAAAAACTACTGAATGGATTTTGATGAAACTTTTACCACAATGTAGCTTATACATCAGAATAACACATAGGCTATAATTTAAAACGATATTCAAAAAAGTTCGATCGGTAGCGCCTTTTTCATTCCAATTTAAGGTACATTATTTCTCATAAATCAAAAGGCATTGACCAAACTAATTCAGTATTTAGTGTATCATCTCAACTCCCTGTCGAAAGCTATAATTGCGGGCATCATTTCTTCTTTCCGTATTTAATGTTCAAGGCTTTTCTCAAGTCAAATCATGAAGGTTTTTTTTCCAGCTTCATGGGGAATATCCAGGCTTTTACCATGATTTGTATTTAAAACATTTTGTATAGTCTTAGTTGTACAAGTAGAATATTTATCCTTAAGCAATGTGTTTCTTAATGTGCATTGCTGCGTGAAAATATTATTTCTTTAGAATAAATTGTATTCCTTTATTAGTAAATTGTTCACTGTATCAATTATTTTCACAAGTTTCGTAAATTTGTCGGTCCTGCTTAATCGGGTAACGAATAAACGAATAAAATATCCTGGAACTGGATATTTCCCATGCCATAGTCGCAATACTAAAGATTCCGTTTAATCGAATTCTCCGCTTAATCAAATAATATTTCTTGGAACCGACAGTATTCGTTTGAGCGGGGCCGACAGTATATGTTTTAGAGTATCGGTAATGTAATTGCTTGAAGAGATTGGCAACTAATAAATGGATTGGGTTCATTATTTTCCAATTTAATGGAACTTTAAATACAACTTTACGGTATTTTTAAAAAAAATTTTGCGCTGACTGGGCGGGTACTTACAATCGGTCACTTAGAATCCAATCGAACAGGTATCTTGCCGAATTTGTTGCAAGAATATTATAATAACTATATATTGGTAATTTTTTCAACTGACGCCAGTTTTGGCGCCAAAGACTATGTAATAATACTTTACTTCTTACATGATATAACTAAAATAAAACGATTGTTGTCTGATATTTGTAGACTGCGCCAAAATCTTAATCATCGAGATAATACTCCCACAGTTGAAGAAAAGTTCAGGCTTTTTTTTTTTTTTTGGCCGATCCCGTACGTTGTCATTAAAAAAACTTTTAAAACTTATGTCAAAGCGTAAAGTAATCCGCATACGAAATTAATCAAACCCCAAAACTAAAATTACCAATAATTTGTGTTTTTCGCACAAATAATTGTCAAATGCTCCCTACAAATTTCGAAATCACTTAGGACAAAAACTTTTAGCGTCATTTCATGGTCAGCAATATTTTCTCAACATTAAATGACAATTTTTCTTTGACAAAAATTACTGACTTAATAATACTTAAGCATATTTTCATAAAGTAGGGAGGGGAGCAAAAGTATCCTAGGTATCCCAAAACAATTACCGCAAATTTAGCGACATTTTAAATCGTCAAAGCGGTACGTTTTGAGTTCTTTTAGTTTAGGAAAAAAAATCGATTATAAATTGGTTCTCAATATTTTCACTGGCCCAGGCAACGCCGGGTATTTTTGCTAGTCAATTAATAAGTAGTCAAATTTAAAGCGATTAAGCCTAATAAATGATTAAATATGAAATCCAGTTTTGCAAAACGTCGTTGCTATGAAACAGTAATAACAATGATAATGAGAATTCTGAATGAAGGCTTAACTAAATCAAACACGAAACTCATAAGCGGGCCACTTACGTAATATTTTTATCGCTAGCTACTTGTAATATTTTGAAACATTCATTTGTTGAAAAGCTATCTACTTAATTAAAAACTGAGTATCTATGTCTGCTTTTTTTCTTTTAAGCGAGCTGAACTTACTGAAACTTTCTTCACCGTCTTGAAAGCGCGAAGCATCTCAATAATTCGAATCATTTTTTTTATATAAGAAAAAAGTAAAGGCGTGAAGCGCCTGTTAGCGAGCCGCCTTGGCGGGGAGTAGTCTCTTAAAATTTTCTTCACCACTTTCAAGGTACGAAGTGCCCGTGCAACGCCGGGCCACGTGCGTGGTATGTCTTGAAATCGAATGAACATTAAATTATATCAAATAATATAACTTCAGCATGAGGTAAAAGTTAGAGAGGGGGGACGTTATGCATCAACATGCCGCAGGAAGCTAATCTAGCTGCCCTGGCAGCTAATAAGAAAGAAAGAATGATTTGAAAAATTGAATTACTTGAACTTGTTAATAGCAGTAGCCGTCTTATGTTATGTAATATTTTTGATTTTTCATTGAGTTTGATATTAAATTTCTGTAAATTTAATTCATAATTGTTAATTTTCAATGTCTCGATCTAAACTAAGCTGTAATTTTCATTCATTAATTTTTGTAATAAAGATATGCTTGTAAGTAAATTTTGTAACGTAAGTTATTGTAACATAAGTTACCCAGTTAAAAATTCCCATAATTTTCAATTTTTGAAATAAATTTTTAAATTAATGAAAACATATTCCTAAGCATTATAAGGAACTGATAAATTATGCTTCAAACAATAAAACAGCTGTAATAGAGCAGAAATTTGGCTCAGAACCAATTTTCATATTATGTCATTCCCTTTTTGTGTAACGCAAGTTACTGCCTTATCTTTGACTGCTAGATTTTGTAAAATTTAAATGCATCGAATATTTTTGCATTTTAATTTTGCTTTCAACTGTCATTTTCAAAAAATGCTTTCATACAAGATTTGTACAACAAAATTTGTCTGTACTGAGGTACTAAATGCATAAGAGTTGGTCGAAATGTAACGTAAGTTACCGTGGAGTTGCCCATACAAGTATTTTGATACTATTAAAAACTCAAAATCACAAATTTTCTCGGAGAAATTGTAACAGATTTTGAATCTCTCTATGGGGCTTTAAATCTAAGTGAGACTCGGAGGAATTATTTCTTAATTTTTAGTTCGTTTTGAAAACATGATGGTAATTTTAAAACCTTTTTTTATTTAAATAATTATTTTCTGTTCTTTAGTATTGCGTATGAAATTTTTCAATCAATTTTAAACAGTTTAATGACACATTGACAGAGACTTGCGATACATTTCAGCTTTATCTCAGATTCTTTTGACTTTATTATGTCTTAAGTATAATTATGTAGATTGCTTAAAAAAATTAAGATATTTAAATAAAGTATAGTTGAACAATAACAATGATCAACAATGAATTTTCAATCGAAGGATCACCTACATTTTAATATGAAATAAGTTAAAAAACTAATTTACGTTCCAATAATTACCTTGGAACATGCTAACTAGTTTTATATGATGCAGAACAATTTGGAGTTCCTACAGATATTCAATTCTAATTTTTGCGAGCGTTTTTTCAACCTCATTTTAGGGGATTTATGCAAAAATGTTGATTAAAATTGGAATAAAGTGATAATTAATTAATTTTATTGGAAAATATTCTATTGTCATCGGGTCTGAGGTTACATAATTTTTTTTCAAAGGAGTCCGATCACAGAAAGTGGGTGAAAATTGAGAGGCAAGATTTCACTTGAATAGACAAATACCAAACCAAGTTAACTAAAACAATAACAGAAACAGGATCAATACCCGGTAAGTCCACTTTTTACGAAAAACAATTTTGTTTAAAAAATATAAGTTTAAAAGCATATTAAAACCAATGGCTTAAAGGCAATAGAACAAAAATCATTAAATCCCGACAAAAAGTGAATACTATCTGATTTGCTTAGCTAAAACCTTCTGCGTATTTACGCATGCGTCAGGTCTTCTCTGATTTTACCAGAATGGGGTGATAGGTAAAATAAAAATAAGGGGGAGAATGATAAGAATCATTTTTAGCCGTATCAAACAACGTAGAACAATGTTAATTTCAAATACATAGTTCAGTTGAATGCGTCAAAAGAATAGCAAAAATGCAAGCTTTAAATTGGAAACTTCGGAAAGTTCCCACTCACAACCCACTACCCCTTCTTTTAAGTTGAATGGTACTCGAGTGCTAGGCGCGGTTTTGAAAGATGGACAGTATAAAGTAAGGGTTTTAAGTTAAAAACTCTTTAGATCCATAGTTCCACCTTCCAAAGACATAACTGGTTTTTATTATAAACGATTCAAATAATAGTTGCCTATGTGAGAAAAAGTAAAGACAAAAGTATATTACAAAATTAAACAGTGATACACAAATTTGCAAAACTTGTAGACACCTGGTTTACTTTTCGAAGCAAAAAAACTTTATGAATATAAAAGCATGACATCAGACTTAGTGAAATGTCTTGACATGTATAAGTTCATAGCTTGAATTCCTAATCCCCCTTATCTTCCCTTCTAATTTAATTAAGCTTAAAACATCTTGACAGCCTTATTTTGCAACCAACCGATAAGAACACCCAATAGTGTAAAAGTGAAATAGATTTCACTTTTACCATACCAGCACCATGATTGCACAAATTTGAAATGATCCATAGCAGTTGCGTACCGGAAGGAGGGGGGGGGGGTGAAAAGGGACGTATGCACCCCCAACGATTTTGTTATATATTTTAATAATAAGGGTGCCTACTTTTGAAAGTTTATGAGAATGTTCGAATAGAAACATGGAGTTAAAAACAGGTTACATTTTCAAAATGTAGCCTTAGAAATTTGTTTCTGATGTTTTTCAAGGAGAAATGTCTACTAATAATAAAGCTAAAGGTGAGTATGTGTATGTCTTTCTTTCTTTCTTTCCTCCCTTCCTTCTTTCTTTCTTTCTGTCTGTCTGTCACGCGCGTTGCGCCAAAACCGTTCGGTTGATTTTCAGAAATTTGGCACAAATTAGTTTGTAGCATGAGGGTGTGCACTTCGAAGCGTTTTTTCAAAAATTCTATTTCGTTCTTTTTCCATTCTAATTCTTAGCTCACTTTTCGCACAAATTCGATTTCATGGGTAAGAAATGTTTCATACACATGTTCAAGTCTTATGTCATTCGAGAGCTTAAAATTTTTCGCTAAAAATAATATCAGTTCGAAGTTTCTACGAGCATTAGAAGTTAGAAGAGCTGTAATAATTGTTTTTAGAATCCCGGAATTCTCGCCTTGAGCACGCTAAACAAGTTTAAGTGATTAAGCTGGAGAATAAAAATTTGAAAATTAAGATGAAAGGAATTGGGAATTATTTTATCAACGGAAATTAACTTTTCCTCTTGTATCCATGGTTACGTTTTTATCCTTTTATTTTTTCATTTTTTTTCTCTTAATAATTTAAAAAATGTATTTGTTTTTGTAGCTATCCAAACTCCAAGCCTTATTAAAATGAGTTAAATGAAATATTTTAACTGTTGAAAAAAATTGTCTGATTTTATTTTCTCAGTTTTTAAGGAATAGAAACTCGGTAATTTATAAAAATATCATATAAATTGTGGTATTGCAACGTTCTTTCTGAAATGTTTCATTTCGGAAAACGTATTATTTTGTTTTTAAAGCAAAGAAAGAAAACTTCCTTCTTCTTTTAAACTTCGGCAAGATTTCCGTTGGTTACTGTAAGCAACAAAATTGTTCTTATTTTCTCTTTCGTCTTATTTTTATATCACACTCTTAAGGAATTATAGTTGAATTATAACTAAAATTGAGCATTATTTCTGCGATATCAATTTATTACCAAATGACCTATTAATTTTATACCACGGGCAAAGCCGTGCGGTTTCCTCTAGTATTCAATAAGATCAAAGCAGTTATATATCTAACGGTGGCATTTGGAACTTGGAACGTAAACTTCTACGTTTTTTCTTCTCTTTCAGTTTAAGATAGATTTCAATCGATTGCTCGATGTCATTAATCACAAACTTTAAACTTATCCAAAAATTAACTTTTATCTATGCCACGTTGATGTAAATAAATCAGAAATACTGAAACAAGCCCATTAAAAAGATTTGTTCGGTTGCAGTATTACATTTTGTTGTAGAAAATCAGTGATAGAAAATGGAATTGCTCGCGCCATGTTTTTAATGACATAAACTTTTAAATTTTGATGAACTGGTCTGTTATATGTTCTGCTGAAAGATTAATTTCATCAATGAAATTGGGAAAAAAACAAGAATACGCTTGAAACAGTAGGTACATCTGAAATGTGTTAAAATGAAAGGTATGTTATATTATTTAAACACATTTTAGAAAAAAATATTTGGCAGAAACTATAAAATATTGTTTAATTAAGTACTTTGTTCTGCAATAGTATAAGAGAAAAGTTACACAATTTTTTAATTGTGAAAATTTGAGAGAAAAAGTTTTGCAAAGTTTCTAAAGAAGGGCCGGGAAATTTTCCCCGGTTGGCAATTTCTGTATGATGTCAAATTCCCTTTTTTCTCTCTCTGTGCTATGTATTTTTCTTTTCTTCCTTCTTTTTTTTTTTTTTTTTTTTTTGAATCTTGATTTAAAAACTTAAAGAAGAGGTGGGTAAGGTGCAAGGGCGGATCTAGCTTCTGGTTCAGTAGGGGGTCATTTTTGGAAAGGGAGGGGTCACTGTGCAATTTTTGTGCTGTCCCAAAAATGCAGTTTTAGGCTATATTTTGCCCCTTAAGGAAGGAGTCATGACCCCCCCCCCTCACCTCTGGATCCGCGCCTGGTAAGGTGGTAGTTTTTAGTTTTTGTTCGCGCTCTGTAAAATCAGACATCCATGCAGAACTGCATACTCTTTACGGGATGCTCGAGCACCCATAAGCGTTTTTTCATTTGAAAATGTCTTCAAGTAGTAAGTAACAAAACCTCTCTACTTGAGGAAAATACAAAAGCAGCATAAATATAACTTGTATAATACATAAGGAATTTTTTACTCCGATATACTCGCACTTTTTAGACTGCCCTTTTTATTAGGACTAATTTTACAATTATATTGCAGGGTTTTATCAACTTTCGAATGAAAATTTCACTGATTTTAATAAATGTGAATTTTTATTTTGATAGTATCTTTATTATTTTTAAATGATACTTATCTTTGCAACTTTCATAGCTTTATGTAAAAAATCAATCTCTGAACTTTGTTAAATCGAAGAAAAAAGTGGATACTCAGATCAACCAGTGAATCAACACTTAAGCGCAATTGAATTTTCAAAACTTCAAAACATCATTAAAAAGTGTTGCATTTGGCACATGACAGAATAAAATCAAACAAAAAAACCTTTCCAGATGATACATATAGTTATTTTTTAAAATGTGGGAAAATGTTTATGGCTCTTCTGTATTTTTTTTTTGGGGGGGGGGGGGTGTTGTTGAAGTGGGAAAAAATGTCTCTACCCCGTGAATGATCACTTAAGCGCAGTTTAATTTTGAAAATTCATAACCTCGTTGAAATCTTTAACATTGCGTCTGTTGAAAAGATTCGGTTCCGGGAGGTTTTATTCGCATAAGCGGAGTATTCGTTTATCGGTTACCCGATTAATTGGGGATGACAGTACTGATGTTTGATTTTTATTCAAGCTCAGACTTTAAAAAAAGCTTAAGAACTACTATGCTGCCGGAGAAAGAAAAAAGATAGCGCTTGCATTTTTCTTTTTTGTTTTTGCATTTGTGTTATTTATTGCAATTTAGTTTTATTGTGCAAGCTTGCTTATTTGATTTCGGCTGAAAACAAAGTACGAAAAAAAAGCCGAAATCCAAACTGTCATAATCGTTGTTGGGGAATCCAAAACGCGTTTCTTCGAACATCTGAAAAACATTTCTGTAGATACTGCTCATTACTTTTTCACGACGGTAGACGGTTTCAATATTTGCGATCATTTATGGAACATTGTGCTAGATGGCACCACCAGCTTATTTTCCAATCACGTTCCCAATCTTAAAATAGAGTACACACTGTAACTGGAGTGCATACATTATTCTTCGAAATTTTATACTTCAGGTGTGATGGAATTTAAAATTTTAGTTGTTATGCCAAAGTAAATTTAAATAATGGTTTTTGACATATGCTTAGTACAAATATAATGCTTTGGAACTTATAACACGTCCTTCAATTTCTAATTTTGAAGGATCATTTTGTGAACAACTCGTCTCGTCAGCGTTTTTTTCACATTTTGTAAACAAAAACAAATCGCCACCAGTTGCAACTTGTGTAGCGTTAAAGTGCTAAAATGAATGTTTTTCAAAGAATTTGTAACACTTCTGGAAAGTTTAAATCTAATTCCCCACTAATATACTACAGAAAAATTAATTTCTCATCCGTTCGGCATAAAAAAGAAAAAACTGAATTACAACCTCCTGCAATGGATATTTTAGCGGAATTACAAGAGCCCGGTCTTACTGAAGAAGAGATTTCAGAAAAGAGATTTAAAGCTCGTTTACCAGAAAGAGTGTATCGAATGTTTGTAAAAAAGGAAGCACTACCTATAGAAGCAAATTATGATTTTCGGATGACTCGTCTTCGAAAGTATTATGCAAGGCACGGAAGAGACAGTAAACTTAATCCTGGTATTTGTTGGCCTACTAAAGAAGAAATTTTGGAAACTATTCATTATGATAAAATTTTCGAGCCCCCGTTGCAAGAAAGACTTAATAATGTTGAAAACGCTCGCCTGGAAAAGGAGAAAAAGCAGAGGCAAGAAGAAGCTGAAGTAGATAAGAATATGGCTAATTTGGACAAGTGGATGAAGGAATATTATGCTAAAATCGAGCAGAAAAAAGCAGATAGTCTGGAATTGCGAAAGAAAAGAGAGAAATTGGTCGAAGAAATCAGTGAATATCTGGGCTATGAAATAGATCCTAGAGATCCGAGGTTTCAAGAGGCTGTTCAACAGAGAGACAAAGAGAGGAAAAAAGCTGTCAAGGCTAAAAAGCAGCAGGAAAGTTACGAGAAAATGATTGCAAAGTTGAAACAAATGGCAGAACAGTGAAATTTAGTAAAAAAGTATAAGTCCGTTAGATTTTTTCCCTTCTCCTACTTCATTCTCTTTGTTTCCACAAACAATTCATAACCTTATTGGTTAAAGTATTTGAGGCATTTCTGTGAAGTGATTTTTGATAATTGTATCTTATGAATTCAAATTAAAGTAATTTTGAAGAACATTTCGCATTATTTTACAAGATATTTAAAATTTAACTGATAAAAAAAAAATCTTGTTTAGGAAGCTGCAAGGGGCCATTATGGTATTTCCAAATTTTTTTTCATTATGATTCATTCAAAATTTCTTCAGGAATAAGTCCATGTGCCTCTATAATGCTTTCTCTAACGTCTAAATGATAACTAAGTATATGATAGTATTATGATGACGTTATGTGTGCATATTGGAATATAGGTAAAATTAATTTCTTTTGAAGTGCAATTTTTTTTCATGAAAAAAGTTGTCACCAGTAGACGGGGCAAGGGTAGCATTTGGAACTCAAACTGGTTATGAAAAGAGATAACTATATAGAGTAGCACTTATTCCTGATTTAGTGAAGTAAAATTTTTTTTAGTTTTCATTATGCTCTGGTCCTTCTAAGAACAAAGTTTAATATTTATGTTCCAATGAGGTACAAACAAAAAATAATTAAATAGTGGATACTTAAATAAGATCTTGTTATTAAAGGTTGTTCTATGTTGTGACCTAAATAGCACCTCTGCAAAATGGGGAAGTGCACAAACCCAGATAAAATAACACAATGAGTTATTGTGAAAAAAAGAACCAAACTTTTAATTACATATTTTCTCCTTAATCAGTGTTTTTCTGAATAAAACCTCTACGATATTCAATTGCAACTTCAGTTAAAAATTACGTCACGACGTGCACCCTGCCTTATTTTTTTGCATTTCCCAAAGAGTTATCCTCACATCTTTTAAGCCTATCAACGCTTGATTGAAATCAATTCTTCTTTCTGAAAAGGCAAAAATTTACATAAACATGCCTTTAAACAGCCTTCCTTGTCCACAAGAATGACAACCGAGAACTGCTTCCCCTCGTTCCATACGAACGCTTTTTCTTTTGTCCCATATTATGATCTTAATTGTTTTATGATAAGTTTAAAGTAAAGTGCACATATAAATCTTGCAGTGGGCACGCTGAAGTTTATGTATGCTACTGATTCAATTGCTTATTATTAGAATTAGTGACAACAATCAGTGAAAGGGCCCACACCGGCCCCTTCGTCTTTCTGGTGTTAAATTTAATTTTATATTGTTAGTTATTACTCAAAAAAAAAAAAAAATCACAATGTTTGTGTTAATAATTTTTGACAGTTTTTATAGATATGACTTCAGCAGAGGCACCTCCTCTCAGTGTTAGAAATAAGCAGTTGTTTGTCTCATTTTGCAACCAACAATTTAGATTTGACGCCAAGATTTCCTACGGCAGGCGTAAAATTTGACACCTAAAAGTTGGCATCATGTTAGAAGCTTTTTTTTCTCCTTGTGGCCAACACCCTTGATTGATCCAAATGCAAATTTGTAAAAATATTTTTTAAATGCAATCAGTTTTGTTTTTAAACATCATTTACTTACTAAAATGTACATATTTTTGATCTCTCTTAAATGTACTATTTTGGCAATGCAGAGCATTTCTATTTTTTTTAAACATTTCTTTATACTTGGATACATATATGTTTGATTCATAACAAAAATTGCACTTAGCTTGTTCATTTGTGTGCTTAAAAATGTACTTTAGTTAAAAAAGACTTAAGTTCTTATTTCTTGAAATGTACTGTTTCAGCGATGGTGCTTAGCAAAGATACGATTACCAACAAAACATTTATTCACTGATTAACTTGATTACAACTATAAATGGGGATATGCCGGCTATTAATGCGAAAGAGCACAACTACGAAAAAGCACACAACTACAAAATTGAGACGACACTAAAAAAAAAAAAAAAAAAAAAACAGGCGACTGTGTACTGTATTTTTAAAGTTCTATTGAAATCTTTTGGGAGTATTGGCCCGCATGGCGAACAGATATTTGCAATTCATGGCTCTGCAGCGCAAACATTTCTAACATTGCCTCGTCTCCGAGGGCAATGTGTCTTCCAAATGCTTTTAGATAATTTCATTTATAGTGAGTTTGAAACTAAAAATTTTTGCAAATTTGCTTTTGGTAGGCATTTGCAAAAACGCCAGTGTTTTTATGCTTAGAATTGCTTGATTAGGTGTGGGAATTGATAATGACTGGGTAAATCTGATATTGAGGGAATTCATGATGTGATAGACAAAACATGCGATACCAACTTCTGTTAGCATTTCAAGAAATAGAGTGTCAGCGGCTTTGATCCTCAGTTGCTATAAAGGAAGCTCAGATCTGACCCATTGGAAGATTGGAGGAAGCCACTTATTTAGGACTGCAAGATTGAAAAAAAAAAAAAGTTTGTGTGAGTCTTGTAGATGAAAAACGTTTTTGACTAGTCTGTACAAAAACATATTGAGCATAATTTTGAAAAAGAAAAACAAAAAATCCAGATTTTTTTAATATTATCAGTATAGCAATTTTCAGGGACAAGCAGAGGTTGGAAGCGGGATAACGTACGAAATGGACAACATAAAATCAAGTTTCCACTGTATTTAATGGTTGAGTACTTTATCAATACTCAGGCATCTTGAATTTTAATATTTGGTCCAGTGAAAATACTGGATAGTAATAGTCTATTCGTTATGTTCCTAGTTTTAAGTACTGACTGTTAGGCGCCCATTTATATTTGCACGAATAGTTACTTAGAACATTATTTACGTGATTTTTTCATTACATTACTTTTTTGTTGTGTTCACGACGTAAAAGTAAAGGTATGAGAAATTAAATCAGGAAAAATGGTTGATTTAACTCAGTTTAAATTAGAGATGGTGCAAAGCAGGGTTTGGTCGAAGCTTTGGCTGCTACGCATATTGCTGTTCTAGCATTGAATGCATTCAATAAATGCTTACAATATGATTCTTTTCTTCACACGATTTAATATTCTTATTGTTACATTACAGTTTTAGCTTACTGTCTCATTTTTTAATTAATTTCACTTAGTAAAGCATTTATTTTGTTTTGTACTGGTAGTACTCGAAACGAAGACATTTCTAATTTTTTTTGCAAAAATGTAATATGAAGCATTGTTTGGAGTATGAAAAAATGCTCCATTCTTAAGCTGATGTTAATTATAAAATCAACTACTTCTGGTGAAAAATTAAATCATATAATAAACTAGAAATTATCTACTTTTCATATTGTATCTTAATATTGTAATAGATATCTAAATATTTTTAGTTTAACTAATTTGAATTCAACTGAATGTGTTCAAGTCATACACGTATTTTTACTTATCATTCAGTATTTATATTTCATATAAAATATTTAATACATTTAATTTGAAACTGTTCACATCAAGAATAATGAAATGAAAAAAAAAATTTTTCTTTTAAGTCACAAATGAAATAAACTTTATATTTTTCATCAAACGTGGGCGTGCAAGGAATGTGCACTGTCCTCATATTTTACTTGATAAAAAATAAAAATTCAGATTCAACTTAATTTTTGTTAATTCTTTGGATATTTTATAATCCTGGACTATTATCGTTTCATAATCAATATCTGCAAAATGGGTTAAATTTTTACCATGCCAATAAATTTAACAGAAATTGAAACTTTACACCTACGTACAACAAAATTCTATTAAGTTAAATGTGACGTTAAAAAAAATTCTGGTCTGGTGGTTGATAAAAATGGACTTTTTTTTTTTGTAAGTGTCAATACTAGAAATATTTAAAATTTCACATTTAAGTAGCTTTATTTTAAAGAAACTAAAATGTTCATATAGTTATAAATTAAACGTACTATAATTTGCTTATTTATTTCATAAGAAGAAGTAAGTTTTTAAGTTAAAAAGAAGATATTGTTAATTATTGAACAGTTTCTGGTTTGATGGGCTCCATTCACCCAATCATGTTCATTAAATATAATTTTCTTCTGTGTTTACTCTATTTTATAATTGGGTATAGCTTAAAAAATAATATCTTATGTAATTATAATTGTAAAATGAACGTTTAGGTCATAAACTGTTATAAGCTGAATCACACCCCATGCTTCGGTCATGCCGAAGCTTCGGTACACCTCTAGTTAAATTTACATTAAGTGATTAAAAAAAATGATTAAAGTCATTTAGGATGTTTTTCCTTAAAATTATTTTGCAATTTTTGAGTAAGTTACTCCAAATATAAAATGTTATATATATAAAATCAGCTTTAATGTATTCTATTCTGTAATTTTTAACCCTGAAAATGTTTTGGACAGTAAAATGACAAGACATTACTCCAAAATCTTTTATTCAATTTAAAAGTTCAGGATTGTTTTCACTTCATTCATAAATATACATTTAAAAATAACAAATAATTTATTACATCACATGCATTTAAGACAACACTCAAAAAGTATAAAACAATAATGGTACATCATTTTGTATTCCTTAAAACTACGCCAATTAATTAAAATGTTAAATGTTGTATGATGAAAGAAAATATGCTAGATTCAGAAAACTAATTTTAAAAACTTAAATTATGCAATGAACCATTAAATAAGAATTGTTTTATGGGCTTCGTTAAAAATAAGTGAATGCATCTATATATACTCAATTGAAGCATAAAAGATTATACAATATTTTAGATACATAAATGAATCACATCAGAACTTTTCTCGCAAGAAATTTAAATTCCACAACGAAAAGTAACAGCAAAAATGTTCAGTTATAAACGAAAATTTTTGAAATAGTTATATAAAAACTTGCAATAGTCAGTGAGGGTATGGAAGATTGATTCCTTCTCTATAGTTTTCTCCTTCATTTCCAAGGGAGAAATTGTTTAATACATAATAAAACCTCCATATTGAATCTTAATTCAATTCACAATTTATGCAACTGGGAAATGTTCATTAACAAGATTTAGTTACAGTAAACATTTAAAATATTCATCTTAATCAGAATTTCAGAATTTAACAGTGCAAAATTTAGGTGAAACTTTTTTTTGGGTAATCTTTAAAAGATATTCACTTCTTATAGAATCATATTAACATTAAAAATGTTCCGTCTGACTGACTTGCAAATGCTTAGAACAATCTATGAATATGATTAAGTCCTGTGACGTGGAATATTTTACTATTTACAGGATAATTTTACCCATTCATGCTTTTACCTTGGAAAACAATTAAATGTCATGCTTATGTTCCATTAAATGAGTAATTTTATCTTAGAATAGTATATGCATAATTTGTTAAGCTTATATTTTATTCAGTAAGTTTAATTTTTTTATGAGCATGTGAAGGTATATTTTATATATGAAGAAAGTCATTGTAATTTTTTTATAATACAATTAGTTAAATGTTAAGCCACATGACTTATGAATGCTGCTATATTACGTACTGAAGGGCAAATAAGCTGTTGCCATTAGTTATGCGGTGACTAAATCAGAAAATGGACATTAAAAAAAAAAAATCAACTGTCAGTTGCCACTTAATCCTTACTTCAAAAAATAAACTAATGACCTTGAAATGTCTTCCATCAAATTAAAGGTTCCACCTTTATAAGCAAATTATTAACATTATATTACTTCAATTAGTTGATGTATTTAGGAATATTTATTTCAACAAAATCGCAGAAAATATCATCACTGCAAGGAAAAAAAAGGCCACTATTTCTTAATTAGCTACTAATGTAATTGAATTGCTACTATTGGCCACTGATAACTAAAGAATTTCTTAAGTTTTGCCCTTGATTCATCCTTTGACCATATCAATCAGCAACATTGTAGATGTTGCTGATTGATATGGTGCTAGGTGCATTAACGGTTACATTTAAAACTTTTAAATTAAGGAAAAATAAAACTCATAAAATATTTTTAGACATTTTTATGAATTGATTTATAAGTAGCTAAAAAGAAAAAGTAAATAAACTTATGTAGTATCTATAAGTTGTTGAATGATAAGGGACTTAGTAATAAACTGCACTACAAACTGCCCAAAAAGAATGTCAAATATTACTTAAATGATTCATTTTTAAACATGGAGGTCTTGTATGCTGTTGCTACCAAGTTAAAATACACATTTGGAAGTAAATGTAGTTTACTGCGAAGCTTCATCCTTTCCGAAACATACTGCTACACTCTCATTCATAACATATAAAATACCTACTTTATATTTGTACACTATTTTACTTTTTTTCTGTACTACAAGCCTGATAGTGACTAAATAGAAACTTCTGATCCTCGTAATGTCAGTTTATAAATAAATATGAACCTTAGCATAAAACTAACTTTCATTACTTCAGTGGTGGATATATATTGAAGTTCGATATAAAATTGTTCTAGAAATATTAAATACTGTTTCTTTTTCAGTGATTGTCCACTTATAGATGTGTAAAATAAATATAAGGAAAAAAACATGTGTGCAATAAATTATTTATGAATTGCAACCTAATCTAAAATTTAGCTGGTAATATTAAAAACTTATTTTGAGCTAAATTTGTCTTAATACATATATACATAATATATAAAATGAGTGGCACTCAAGGTTTTTGCTCAAGAAAAATGTTTTGATTAAATAAGAATGAAATGTTTTCAAAATTTCATTATGAATGAGGGAAATGTATATTGGAAGCTCTGGAAAAATAAGTGAAGTTTTATGAATTTTTTTTTGCAATTAATGCTTACAACTGTTAAGTAAATCGTAGTCAGAAAAATTTCTCATGAAGAAGTGTAGTGTTATTGGATGGGACAAGTCAAAATAATGAAGTATTTTCTGAAAGTTGCAGTGGTGTGACTAAAGGTCTAATAAATCTAGAAGCATAGTACTTTACTTAGCATACTATGGGAAAAATATCCTTTAGTTATGTTGGACGCAATATGTAACTATTACGTATTAAAAAAAAAAAAAAAAACTCATTAATCGTTTTTTAAACTGAATAATATTTTGTGGTTACTTTAAAATTCTAAAAGCATATTTTTTTTAATTGATGTAAATATATATGTTGAGCATTAACTTCGTGCCACACGGTATATATATGTTTTTAAAATAAAAAACACAAAAATAGCAAAAGCTTTTCAATAAATAAGAATTTAAAAGTTGTATATTAAGTACAACTTTTAAAAATGAATACAAAGCTAATTCAAAATGTTTGAAAAGATGAAAAGTTTTGAAATGAGATGAATGATATTTTAAACTAATATGAAATCACTTTGCTTGAAATAAAACACCATATACTTCAAAGAATAGATAATGCAGAATATCCTTAAGTGTTTGAAACTTGATTTTTAATGATTATGGATTTGTTTGTATACATAAAAAGAATGGATGAATCATGCATCAGTTGTAAATTTTACACTAAAATGTTATCACCTAAGCTATTATTTGAGTAATACCCCAAACAACAGTGGCAAATTTAGTTATAGCTATAAAAGTCGTGAGTCAGATGAAATTTCTAAATAATTCTTCGTGAAAACAAAAACAATCTCAGTTTGTTAAATTAAAAAAAAAAGTTTTTACGATGTACTGAGAAAAAAGCCACTCTGCCTGACATAAAATTTTGTCTAGCAACATTAGCCAACTCAACATTGTTTTTAGTTCCCAAACATAAATGAAAAATAATTCATACTGTTAATTTCAGATTTTTCAAATTCTCTTTTGCAAATGCTTAAAGTCTTATTTGGAAAATTTCAAGAATGAAAAACTTAATCTGTTTGTCAGCATTTTTAAATGATTTTTTCTCCAGAAAGTAACAGGTTTTTCTCTTAACATTTAGTATCACAACATTTTTCATATGCATTCTTAGATATTGTTACAATCAAACACCTATAACTTACCAGTTATTTTTTGAATAAGATATTATAAAAAAAAGAAGAAAAAGGGTGCCCGCAAGTAATTATTTTTATTTACAAACAGAGATAAACCACATCTTGCATTATGTCAGAAGATTATATAAATTTTTTGAACTTTACAATTAAGTATAAAATTAATAATATAAAAAACAAAAACTTAAGACACACATTAACTCAATAAAAATGGAACATTTTCTCCACTTTTAAATGAAATGTTCAACACTTGAAAGACCAGCGATAAAACAATTCATACATAAAAACATCAAAAAAAGTATAATACTTCACTAGCACATTCGAATTGTCCTCTTTACTTATTAACCATAGTTCGGTCCTTTTCCAAAGTATATGGCAGGAATTCTAAACCATGAGCACACTTCATATACCACAGAATGAATATTTAACTTTTGTATCAATAAAAAATAAGCTTTGGCGCAATATATCATACAAATGTGAGCTTCACAATGACCATCATTAAATAGTTGAGCTCGATATCGAGTTTCAAAATAACTCCATTGTAGATAATTATGCAATTATGTTAATAAATATCAATTAGTATTTTTATTGGAGAAAGAAGCTAGAAGACTTTTCCAAGAGCCTCCAGCAGATTGGTATGCTAAAACTCCACTAGTTACAGTAACAATATAAGCAGGTATTATGGATGCCAAGTAGTGACGTTGTGGATTCAACAAAGTCTGCAACAAAGAAGTTATAATTCACTTACCAGCAATACATTTTAAGTGTTTCTTTCATACAACTGAAGAAAATTAATAAAATTTAAATTTAAATACTTCTTGCCAGGTTATTTTTAATGTCTACTTAATAGGTTCAAAATTTAAACAAAATTTAGTTCAATAATAATAAAACTTGATCCACATACACAGAGGTACACTCATCTCCCTTAAGCGATGGCACACCCCAAAAGGCTACAGAGATTCCCTCTTCCTCAACGAGAAAAATACTACTTAAAATACCCCTTCTCTACTAATAATAAAGCTGAAGGTGGGTCTGTCTTTCCTTCTTTCTGTCTGTTACGCGCGTAGCGCCAAAACCGTTCGGTCGATTTTCATGCCACTTGGCACAAAATTAGTTTGTAGCATGTAGTTTTGCACCTCGAAGCGATTTTTCGAAAATTCCATTTCGTTCTTTTTCTATTCGAATTCTTAGCGAAAATTCGATAAAATAGGGAAGAAATATTTCATACACATTTTCAAGTCTTATGTCATTCGAAAGCTTGAAATTTTCTGCACAAAATGAAGTTTTTTCGAAGTTTCTACGATCATCAGGAGAGCTGTAACAATTGTTTTTAGAATCCCGGAATTCAAGGCTTACCTTCAGTAAAGCAAGCCAAACGATTCTAAAATGGTTGAGCTCGAGAATAAAATTTGTTTGAAAAGAGAGATGAAATGAATTATTTTATCAACGGAAATCAACTTTTCATGTTGTTACCATGGTTACGTGTTCATACTTATTTTTGTTTCGTTCTTTTTCCAGCGTTGCCAGACGTAGTATTTTTGATACTACGGTAGTATTTTTTCGGCCCAAATAAGGAGCGTAGTATTTTTCTGGCAACCCTGTTTCCAATATACTAATGACTTAATTAAAAGATTTGGCGAATTTTTTTTTTCATTTTCATGGATTTCGCATTTCAGCAATATTGATTTTGGCAACGTTTGGAAACAGTAGGAGGCGCGTCTATCGCCCATTTAGCGAGAAAAGGGTACCTAATGCACAGATTAATCAAATATCGTATAAATTGCGACATTGCATCGTTCTTTTTAAAGTGTTTCATTTCGGAAAATGTATTGTTTTGTTTTTAAAGCTAGGAAAGGAAACTTTCTTCTTTCAAATTTTGGTAAGATTTCTGTTGGTTTCTGTGAGCAACAAAATTGTTCTTATTTTCTCTTTTGGCTTATTTTTGTGCATCTCACCCTTGGGGTTGCATTCGAATGTCCCAAGGGGATGTTTTACCCCTTTTATGGAGTAAATCAGTGTTAATTTCAATGCAGATGAATTGGCGCGACCACTTGGCGATATATCGCCAAGCCTTTGGTCGCCAAGTATTTGCCGCCAATTTGGCGACAAATTTGGCGATTTAAAAAAAAATTTTTTTTGGGGTTCAATTTGGGGCTATTGGCGATATTTTGCGAAAAATCCACTGAATGATGTTAAAATCGGCGATATTTAGGAGATTAATCACTGCAAAACATTTTTTTGCATTGTTTCGTGGCAAACTAGGGATATAAATGTTTGAATTGTTATCTTGATCACTCCAAGCACTATTTTAGCACTTAAGTCATCTACTAAGAAATTTACACGTAAAAGGAAGTAGTGTGGGGTCCATACCAGATTTTTATATCATACTTTGAAGGAATTATAGTTGAATTATAACTAAAATAGAGCATTTTTCTGCTATATCATTTATTTTACAAATGAACTTTTAATTTTATACCACGGGCAAAGCCGTGCGGGTACCACTAGTTATAAATAGAGAAGGAAATCAGTTTTTGTTTGCATACTAGATCTATCAGGTAATGGGTATGCAATGAAACAGGGCCCAATCCAGGATTTTTATCTTACTACCTATTTTTGTGAATATATTTAATCCTCATCCTATTTTTGTGAATTTACTACTTCTTGTTCGCTATTTTTTCACAGCACATTTAAGTTATTTAATTTTGGACAAAAACTCATGTCATTGTTACATTTATAATCATCTTTTTAAATAATACAAAAAGAACTTACATTGTCAAAAAAATTATCAATTGCTAACACCATAAAAAAAAGACTAATACTCAAAAGAAGAAAATAAAAAATAAATAAAAACAAAGTAATAACAGCCTGCAACTTGCAGTCTTTAACGTTTGACATAATAATCTTTATGTCTGTAACCTCAGTAGCTGGTCAACCTCGTTTTGACATGATTTCAATTAAAAAATCAACTAAATTCATTTCATTTCACCCTCCAGTTAAACACTTAATTAAAAATGTAGCACGTATTCAAAAACTCGCGATGCACATGGTTTGATCGGCGATGTAAACAATGGACGCCTCGGCCGGCGCTTCATTTCAGTTCGTTCCGTTCGACATCGTCTTTAGTAATAACTTCATTTCACAACGCGGAAATGCCGATAGTAGTAGAGTAAAGAAAAACGCATTCAATGGGAAGTCCCCAAAATACTTCTTTTTCCGACCATTTTTTTAAACAATCTTGGTGAAGATACCGGTTTTTATTTAGAATGATTTAAGATGCCGATTTTTTATGTAATTTTTGTGAAGGTGCCGTTTTTATTACTTTATTTTTGTGAAGGTACCGTTTTTATTATTTTATTTTTGTAAAGGTACCGATAAACGGTAGTAAAATCGGCCTGCATTGGGCCCTGTGAAGTGAATGAAAAATGGATTTAATTTGTTAACAAATATTCACAAGTCAAATTTTTCATATAAGATAACTCAAGTCTTGAAAGTAGCACACAAAATTTTCCCTCTTGAGTCATCCAATGGAAGAGTCGGATATTAAAACATTGGAATTTTCATTCCAATGACCTTAACAGGCCCAAAACAGCTACACAGTTTTTTTTTATCTGAAGTCATATTTACCTCATTATAATAATGAAATTAATTGTATATGATCAACAACTTACAAAATTTTACTGTAATCAAATAGACGTATCATTATTCTCTGAAAAAAGCAGTTTGATTACTTTCAAAAATGAAAAACTTCTGGGGTTGAAGTCCCAGGTCTATAATAATCTATCAGATTAAGACCATTCTTCAAAGAGTGGAATTATGTTTGTCAGGTTCCAGTGCACTGGCATAATCCCAAAGTTGAAAGAAGCATTGACAAATTTTAAAGTAACACTCACGATTTCCTTAGATCACTATAAAAATATTTGAATGAATATTAAGTTCTGGAGTATAAGTAGCCTCATTTTTTTTTTTTTTAAATAAAACAATTATCTTCCCAAGAAAACACAAAATTCTCCAGCTGTACATCAGCTTGAATCTTACTCATAGTGAGACGGTTTTTTAAACTGATTTGCTGTAATGTTTCTTATGTCAAACTGTTAACTCGTCATGATGCAATTGGGTTAAAGTACAAGAAAAAAGGCAATGAGATCACCAGCAATATCTTTATCCTTTAGAATCATATAAATCCTCACTCTCATTAGTAGAAGTGCTGGACTGAAGCAAGTCTTCTTACGGTTAGCATAAACAAAAAATTAAAAATAAAAAAACCTTAGGTTTAATACCGTTATTCTAATTCTTTTCTTAATCCTTGTTAAATTCTTAAAAATGTGTCTAGCCTTCCAATACAAGACCATGCAAGGACTGTCATTTCGAATTTTTCTAGGGGGGGGGGGGGCGAAGGGTATATACACAATGTAAATTTGTCAAAAATGGCAAAACCACGCCTACTTACATGTAAATACATTGATTTCCCAAAGTCGGGGGGGGGGGGCAATTGACACCCCCCTCCCCGGAACAACGACATGATAGACCTGGACCATACACACACACACACACATATACATATATACACTGAAGTGACAAAAGTCATGGGATAGCAATATGCAAATTTTCAGATGGCAGTAGCATCGCATAGAACAGGTATAAATGCGCAGTGCTTTTACAGAGCTTTCATTTCTGTTCAAGTTATTCATGTGAAGAGGTTTTAACGTGATGATGACCGCACGACGTGAATTAACAGACTTTGAACGCGGAATGTTAGTTGGAGCTAGACGCATGGGTCATGCCATTTCGGCAATCGTTAGAGAATTCAACATTCCCAGATCCACTGTGTCAAGAGTGTGCCGAGAGTATGAAATTTCAGGCATAACATCCCACCATGGACAGCGCAGTGGTCGACCGTCTGCACTTAAAGATCGAGACCGGCGACGTCTGCAAAGAGTCGTAAATTCTAACAGACAAGCAACACTGCGTCAGAATCACCGAAGAAATCAATGTGGGTACGTACAATTGGTACGTGTCTGCTAGAACTGTGCGGAGAAGATTTGGGATTTCTTGGGCTCTTCCGAGCCAGAAGAAACCGGACTCGAGTGCCATTTACTGACCGAACACGCATCGCTTGCAGGCGACTCTCGTGGGCACGTGAGGCATATCGGTTGGGTCCCTAGATGAAATGGAAAACCGTGGCCTGGTCCGATGAGGTCACGATTTCAGCTGGGTAAGAGCCGAAGGTAGGGTTCGCAGTGTGGCGCAGGACCCCACGAAAGCCATGGACCCAAACTGTTCAGCAAGGCACTGTTCAAGCTGGTGGGGGGTGGCCTACCGTAATGGTGTGAGGCTGTTTTTTCATGCCATGGACTTTTTGGTCCTCTAGTGCGACTCGGACCGAACATTGACTGGAAATGCTTATGTGCATGCTACATGTGGAGAGTCACTTGCCAGCGCAATTCATGGACTTCACTCGTACCCAAACAACGATTGGGATTTTTATGTGATGACAATGCGCCATGTCACCGCTCACCCCCCAGGGCCACAATCTGTTCGGCAATTGGTATGAGAGAAGATTCTGGACAATTCCAACGAATGATTTGGCCACCTAGATCGCCCGACATGAATCCCATTGAGCATTTATGGGACACCATCGAGAGGTCTGTTCGTGCCCAAAATCCTGCCCCATCAACGCTTTCACAATTATGGACGTCTATCGAGACAGCATGGCTCAATATTCCTGCAGAAGACTTCCAACGACTTGTTGAGTCCATGCCACGTCGAGTTGTTGCACTTCGTCGGGCAAAAGGAGGGCCGACACGATATTAAGAGGTATCCCATGACTTTTGTCACTTCAGTGTATAACCTATTATTCTCTTTATACTGCTATCAGGCTGTTTGTACTTAAAAGCTAATTTCACCATCTTTGAGAAATTTACTATTAGAGAAATATTTTTTCAGAAGCTCTTTTTCGCTGAAAGGAAAAGTTCTTCCTGATTTCTGCCCATTGAAGACAAAACTTATTATTTTATAAACCTGAAGAAAAAACTTGAACGTCAATTGCAACCAAAACAGCATGACTGACATTGGTACAAATTTGCAATTTTCACCTTCATTAACTTCAAATTTAGTAAAGAACCTAATTAGTATTCTATTTAGCATCTCCAATATGATCCCCTACACTTAATCTTGAAATCTCACATAAAACTAGGTCAAAAATTGCATAATGAAGTATTATTACGTAGTCTTTGGCACAAAAACTGGCGTCAGTTAAAAAAATCGAGGAGAATCTCAGTTATTGAAATCTTGCAGAAAATTTGGCAAAATTCCAGTTCAATCGGATACTAAGAAACTGCCCTATTGTAAGTACCCAGAGAAAGTGACCAATCAACGCAAAAATATTTAAGAAATACCATTAAGTTGTATTTAAAGCTCCATCAAATTGGAAAATAATGAACCTAATCCAGTTGCCAATCTCTTCAAGCGATTACGTTACCGATACTCTAAAACACATATTTACAAAACCCGAGAAAATAATTGATGCAGTGAACAATCTACTAATAAAGGAGTACAATTAATTCTACAAAATAATATTTGCACGTTTCAAAGCACAATAAAAAACACATTGTCTTAATGATAAATATTCTACTTACAACTAAGACTACAAAATGTTTTAAAATACAAATCATAGTAAAAGCTCGTTTGCTTGCTGGCACGCATTCGTTTCCAATGTCTATGTAAAAGCCTTTATATTAACCATGAAGCTGGAAAAAAATTACTTTTTGGTTTGACTTGAGAAAAGCCTTGAACATTTAATGCGAAAAGCGGAAATGATACACGCAATTCTACCTATCGACAGGGAGTTGAGATGATGCACTAAATACTGAATTAGTTTGCTAGAAGCCTTCGCAGATTTATGCGAAAAATGTACCTTAAATTGGAATGAAAAAGCGCTACAAATCAAACTTTTTCGAATATCGTTATAAATTATAGCCTATATGTTATTCTGATGCATAAGCTACATTATGGTAAAAGTTTCGTTAAAATCCGTTCAGTAGTTTTTGCGTGAAAGAGGAACAAACATCCATCCAAACATCCAAACTTTCGCATTTATAATAGTATTAAGATAAAATTTAAAGCTTGTCCAATTTGCTTTTAGTTAACCACTTAGAAATTGTCAATTTAGTACCAATAAAGTTACAGCTGCTGCTAAATACTTTACTTATATTCTTGAAATCTGGCAAATAAAAATAAGTATCAAATTGTTGCCTGATCCCAGAAAAATATCCTGCATCAAAAATTAAGTTTTTTAACCTTGAAGTTTCTAGTAACATAAGATTTTTTTAAAGAAAAATGTTTCTAGGATATATTGTGAGAAAAGACCGAAAGAAATTTAGACTAATTTTAATTATTTACCAAAATGCTGGTGCAAAGTAGCACAAAAATTCATCATACATAAAATTCTAATTATGACTTACCAAAGTAGAAACTAGCAAATGAGATAAACATACAAAGGCAATTTTTCCATAACTATGGTTGTCCCATGCATGAAAAAAGATGACTCCCCAAAAAGTATGAAGTAGAGTGAAAGCTAAAGTAGTGAATGCTGAAAAAATAAATAAAACAATTAAATTAAACAAAAAAATTAGCACTTAGACAAGTTATTGCACATTCTAAGAGCAAATTTTCCTGAAGTACATGGATGTTTTGAATAATTTGAAAGTAAACTAGTCTGGTTCTGATAAGGTGACTCAATAGGCAAAGTATTAAAATATTCCATTGGTTAAAATACATGTGAGTTACCAATAACAGTTACTGGCATTGTGGCATTAGCAGTGTCCTGTGAATGTTTCCTCTTTCAACCCATGCATAAACCAGCTAGTTCAAGATTCAGTGTCATGTTATCATTGTCATATATACCACAGATGTTTACTTTTAAAGAAGAGGAGATTCATGCCGTTAGAATGAAAAAAGAATATAAATTGTAGCTGTGTGACTCGGAGCAGCAGCAGTCAAATTTGAAACAAATTTGATTAAATACTTATCCGTGAGTTTGAACACCAAAAAATTAAGTTTTTTACCAGCACCTGTAGAGCATAAAAGCACATTTCTGATAATAAAAATTCTTCTTTTTAAAAACTTTTTTTTATTAAAAACACAACAAAACTTTTCAAATTTTCTCTTGAAAGTAGCAGCCAGTTTTCAATTTCATCCTGAATCTTTTGCAAAGTGTAAAGGCTTGGCTTATGCAAAAAATAATAAAGATAAGAGTATTTACTGTTATCTAATAACCTGAATGAAAAAGTTTGCACTTCATGCTATAAAAATTTAATAGAAGTATTTGCAAATGCATCCTAGATATTTCTCAGATCATGCCTTAAAACATAATATGTTTCAATAAAAGCAGACCTGCCAACCAAGAGAAATGAAAAATCCTGCAATTTGTATGAAAAAATCCTGCAATTTCATTTATCGGCTTAGGACGCATAAAAACCGCCTCAGTACCTAACTTTGAGTGTTTAAAATTCTAATTAACATACATTACGACAAAATTGCATAAAATTTTAAGCAAAATACTAATTCTGTTTTTTTTTACATAAGCTGATTTCATTGTTTCACTTTCCTTTAATGATTTCACAGATTTTATTGATCGCTATTTTTGACTATATGTTTTATTAAGATCCGATTACAATTCATTCTGGATTAATATACTATATATTAATCTATTTATAAATATAATACTATATATTATATTGATAAATTTCAAATGACACCACATACAAATTAAATTTTTTTTTTCAAGTTATTTATAGTGCTGGATTTGGCCTTTCTCAGAAAATCGGAGTCAAATTTTCGCTCGTAGTAATGATTTTTGATATTGGATTTGTTAATTAATGAATTTTCAATAGTATCTATGGACATTGTGGATCGACACTGAGTTGAGACTTTTCCCTTATGCGCAATAGAAAAATCGCAACAACACAAAGAGCAAACAGTTGGCCTTTTCTTGACTTAATGTGAATGAATAATCAACAAGGTACGATTTGTTAAAATCAAATAAAAATCCACCTACGACTAAAGTGTAGACTGCTAAGAAATTCAATTAAATGCGTGACAAAATCCACTGTATCGGCGGCAAATAACCCTAAGTATGCGCGAACATGCCTTTTGCTCTTGGAGCGATGCGAAAAAAATTTCTAGAGATACCACGAATTTTTCAAACCATCCCGCTGAGCGGACAGCGCTGAGAGACCCCCCCCCCCCTCCTGGGCAAAGCGCTAACGCTAACAAGCTAACAACGTTGGATTTGGCGCTGCAGACATAGCAATTGTTCCGAAGAATGAACCAATTGCTGACTCGCAATAGGTCATGGTCCGGTCCAAAAGAGGAAAATCGAAACCTGTCAATGCGCTCTAGCTTAAGGACGGCACTTAACAGAATTCCGGAAAAATCGCAATAATTCAGTAGCTTAGGAAGATTTGACTAAATTCTGGCATCGCCGGGCTAAATCCGGAAAGATGGCAGGTCTGTAAAAGGTTTGGCTTTTAAAAACTTTATCATGTCAGTAAACATGAACACTTATTTCATTTTTTATTATTTTTTATATTTATTAAAAAGGAAGTTGAATGAAATTTTTTACCTGATGTGAGAAAAAAATAATGTGAATCTCCAAATAAGCCAACAGTTCCTGGTCCAACTGAATCCGCTAAAACATTTATTAGTGAAAACAAACCACTCATCAAGCCAAAACCAAGGCCAGCAACTGAAAGCAAAACATTTGAATCAATTATTTAAATAAAGTTAGAGGGAAAGACAATTCTTTTAGTGACAGAATAAAGAAAAGTTCAAAAATTCACAAGTTTAAGGAACTGTACACAACTGAACATATTTTAGTCTACTGCTTAGTGTTTGAATAACAATTTCGACAGCAACAGTTGTTCACCATTGCCATGCTAAAAAGTAGAACTTTTCATCAGATGCAAAATATTTATCTTCTCATAAAAGCAAATAACTTATTAACATTTTTTACAACATTTCAAGGCAACTGAGATTATTTACTGAACAATCTGGAGATAGAAGGTTTTGCATTCTACTTATGAAATTTTGCATTCTACTTCTTTTCTTATATGAAAACTTCTTGAAAATGAAAAGAATGAAAACAGTACTATATTTCCCCATTGCTTCTGATAGTAGAGTATACACTGTCGAGTAAGGCAGCAATTTATTTTGATGAATATCATGAGTTTGTGTCACATGTTATTATTGATTAGTATACAGGACCAAAAAGACATCTCTCGTATTTGGTATTTTATACAAAAAGGAGTAATATATAAAAATACAATTGACCTATTTTAAAGACAATCACAGTTAATACAAAATCGAGGCTAAAATGCACATTTCGTAAGTAAAGTTTGTTTTCAAATTTAATTATGTTAAGAATTTCACTCATAATACGTACATTAAAGGGAAAGTTTCGCCTTGCCTTTTAGCCTTGGAAGCTTCGCCACAGGCCAAGTCCCCTAAAGTCCCTCAAAGGGGGGGGGGAGCGATCCTCCCCTCCTTTAAGGGACTTGGCAGTGGCAATGTTTCAGAGTTGAAGTCTGAAAAAGTGTAGTGTATCTTTCATGATGTTAAGGAAAAGGGGAGGTTCAAAGACTTTTCTTTGGTAATTTTTTGAACCTGAAGTTTCAGAAAATGAAAATTTTGACTACTTTTGATGATATTCAAAACATTCACTCGAAATCATCAATAAGTTGAGGCTCTAAAAATACAATTTTTGAATCTCTTTGGTAGCAGAAAAGGGAAACAATATGTTCAGAGACCTCTTTCTTCCCTCCTTGGCTAAATTCCCACATGTTACAAATAAAATAATATGCCCCCCCCCCTCCCAAGGCATGTGTGAATTAGATACATAGTAATAAGCAAGTAAAAAAAAATAATCGCCCCTTGAATAATTTCTGAATCTGTCCTTGTTGTGTCACATATCAAGCAATTGAACCATAAAGTAGGGTATCAAGGGTTGGAGACTTAAATCCAACATTAAAACTTTTCATCATCATAGCTTCATAAACTCCATTCTAAGGATCAGAAAGAAGATTTTTTTTCTACTTTTTTGCTTTGTATATGTTCATGATTGTACTCTTGCATAAAATGTGGGGTGTACTAGAATGGAATTGAGGGTAGCAAGTAATAAAAACAAGAAGACTACCTTTGAAACACAGATAAAAATATTTTACTTGGAAAAGTTGCAAAGTGAAAAATCTTGTTTTAATAATGTTGAAACCTCTCAATTCTCATGCAAGTTTTATTTTTGAGAACACTGTGTAATAATGCAGATAGATTAGCTTTGTTACGAGGAAAAAATAAGAGTCTAAATTGTTAAAAAAAGCGAACTCTGGCCAAACTACACATGGGTCATTCCATGTCAAGTGTCGCAAATTTCGAAAAAATCCCCAATCGACTCCCTCCGATTTTGATGAAAATTTTTTTGGATGTACATATAAGACTTGCATGAAACCATACCAAATTATGGCTCTATAAGCCTTATAGTTTAGCCAATAAAAATTATGGAAAAAAAGCTTCTTTTTCGTATCTTGAAAAAAATGACCAAATCGTCAAGTTTGTGCTTTTATTGCTCGCGACCTAAGACGATTATCAGGCTCAAATTTGGTGATTCTGATTACTGTTTAGGGTAGAATAGACTACTTGTGTAACAAAAGCTCCATACACTGTAGATTTTTTGCAATTTGCTGCCAAAGTTGGTAAAAAATCGTATTTTGGTAAATTTTGATTATACGTTAACAGCTTGTATCTGCTGAGAGAATGACTTTCTGAAGCTAATTCTTTCCTCGTTTATAGCCTGATAGTTCGTCTGAAAGGCGTGCAAGTGGCATCTCGATAGCTCAAATAATTGCTGAATTATGCGAGTTGAAATTCCAGTTAAATTTCTTTTTTCTCAATTTTGTCTCAATTTCAAAGGGCAATATCTCAAAAGGGTCATCTTGGATTTGAATTTTCTTTACATTATTGGAAAGAACACACTTTTCTTAACTAAAAAACGTTATTTTTATTTTTGAGACAAACCAGTTTCAAGGGATTTTGCAGATCAAAAATGTGTACGTCATTCAACGTGAAATCAAAGAAAAAAAGACGTAGACCTCAAAAGTTGATGTCAATTTGTTCTATTAAAATTTACAGGAGCTATTGTACTTATGTTCTGATAGAAAAAACCTTTTTTAGATGTTTTTGAACTTTAGTTTTTGTGTGCGCATCCGTAAAAACTCAAGAAATGGCAAAAAATAAAGTTTCGTTTTTAACAAAAATAATTATCTTCTTATCGCTGCTATAAGAGCTTGAGTCTTATCCTATGTGTTATTTTTAAGCTCTTGAAACAGAATTTCGGATGATATGTCACTTGGCAAGGTTGTAGGTCATTAATGTTTCAAGGTCATAAAAAGCATTTTCCCATTTTTCATCAATTTTGTTAATGGGCAAATTGCAATCATAGGCTGAATATCTAAACACATCCTCGGCAGTATAATGAATGGATTTTCAATTAATACTTATCATATTTTTAATTACTATTATTATCATTTATTTACACGGTGGAAATAATTGCAATATTCAACTCTATCGAAAACTTTCGTTATCGCATTTTAGAAAAATGGCTCTGCAGTCCTATTATACATATTTTTTATCACGTACACACCATATTAACTGTTTTATTTATTATTTATCTCAATTATTAATTATTTTTATTTATTTATTTATTTATTTTTTCGAAAAAGGAAACGATGCTTTTTATGAATTAAAAATATTAATGACACCTTGCGAAGTGACATATCATCCGAAATTCTGTTTCAAGAGCTTAAAAATAACACATAGGATAAGACTCAAGCTCTTATAGCAGCGATAAGAAGATAATTATTTTTGTTAAAAACTAAACTTTATTTTTTGCCATTTCTTGAGTTTTTACGGATGTGCACACAAAAACTAAAGTTCAAAAACATCTAAAAAAGGTTTTTTCTATCAGAACATAAGTACAATAGCTCCTGTAAATTTTAATAGAACAAATTGACATCAACTTTTGAGGTCTACGTCTTTTTTTCTTTGATTTCACGTTGAATGACGTACACATTTTTGATCTGCAAAATCCCTTGAAACTGGTTTGTCTCAAAAATAAAAATAACGTTTTTTAGTTAAAAAAAGTGTGTTCTTTCCAATAATGTAAAGAAAATTCAAATCCAAGATGACCCTTTTGAGATATTGCCCTTTGAAATTGAGACAAAATTGAGAAAAAAGAAATTTAACTGGAATTTCAACTCGCATAATTCAGCAATTATTTGAGCTATCGAGATGCCACTTGCACGCCTTTCGGACGAACTATCAGGCTATAAACGAGGAAAGAATTAGCTTCAGAAAGTCATTCTCTCAGCAGATACAAGCTGATAACGAATGATCAAAATTTACCGAAATACGATTTTTTACCAACTTTGGCAGCAAATTGCAAAAAATCTACAGTGTATGGAGCTTTTGTTACACAAGTAGGCTATTCTACCCTAAACAGTAATCAGAATCACCAAATTTGAGGCTTGTAATCGTCTTAGGTCGCGAGCAATAAAAGCACAAACTTGACGATTTGGTCATTTTTTTCAAGACACGATAAATAGGCCTTTTTTCCATAATTTTTATTGGCTAAACCATAAGGCTTATAGAGCTATAATTTGGTATGGTTTCATGCAAGTCTTATATGTACATCCAAAAAAATTTTCATCAAAATCGGAGGGGGTCGAGTGGGGACGACTCGTACACTTGACATGGAATGACCCACATGCATGTCAATGAGTTCTTCATCAAAGACATTCACATTCTCCAACACATTCATGAGCTATCTGGTAACACGTTGGTGAAGAAGGCTGTGAATCTGCTCAAATCAGTGGTGTCAAAATTTACTTTTTCCATAAATCGTTAAAAAGATCCTGAGGAAAGTTTCAACCAAGATAAACATTTATGGGTATATAATATAAGAAAATTTACCATAAGCTAAAGTGCTTCTATTACTGGAGACAACAGTACCATCTGCACCAACTTCTTGCACTTTCTTCAAACCAACTTCAGCTTTCCTAAAATAAACATTTTAATGAACAAAATGTATATGTTACCATTAGTATGAAATCCGTTATTTTATAGAATACCTAGTTATTCTATGAAATAACTGATCGTGTCTGTTAAAGCGTTAAACTCTTGTATTTTATGGTTTAACTAGCTATTTCATAGAATAACTATCTGCAACCCGTTAAAGTCTAATTAATCCGTATTGTATCTCTCTCTCTTTTAAGTATAAGGTACATATATGTTTCGTTTAACAATATAGATAAAGTAGCAGGGAAAAAATGTTAATTTTGAATTCAAATAAAAATAACTTTTGAAGGACGGCAAAAATACCAAAGCATAAAACAACGAAAATACTTTTTTGCCGTACTTTCAAAATGTCAACGAAAAATACATTTACCTTCCACCCCTACTGCATTTATGAATTATTTCAGGCCATAGGGAAAGAACTTGTTTAAATACTTTGTTATTTCATTTACACTTTAATTGTCTCTTATTAGTTAATTTATAGAATACCTTAGAATAACTAGTTTAAGTGTCAAATTATCAACATATTACACATTTTAATGGACACGATCAGTAATTTCATGGAATAACTAGGTATTCCATGAAATAACTGCATTATACACTTTAATAGTAACATATATAAAAAAATAAAGATTTTCGATCATAAAATAAAACAAACCAAAATAGAGTGTGCAGTAAGAATCTATATTTGGTTTTCTTGGCTATTGACCAGGGTTCCCCAAAGCGGGCCCAGCCCGAAAAAACCCGCCCAGGTTTTTTCGGGCGAGCCCACTTGAAAAACCCACTATGTCGGTAAAGAGGGTTTTTTTTTTCAAAGTTTCTTGCATATTAAAAACATTTATTTCAGAAACAAACTAAAAATTTCGAACATTTTGATCCAACCTAAGCCCAGAAATTGGTATTGATCAATTTAGTTTGGTACAATATTTAGTCTTGGTTCGCATCTGGTCCAGAAATTGCCATCATCCTTTCCTGACAGTTTATCAGGTATTAAAAATAAAACTGCATGGTAATTTCACTTGCTTGTTTTTTTTTTAATACTTAAAGATAAAAAAAAGCAATAATTATTTCTGTCTATGAATTAAATTTTGCATCAATTTAAAACATAATATCAATTTAAAAAATTCAGTATTACGATGGTTTTTCCAAATTTGTCGAAGAAGTTTTTTAGGAGGTCACAGTACCTCTCTTCAGGGTTCCCTTGATTCTATGAAATGTAAAAGTAGGTGCGCAATATTCAAATAGAGAATGATATTAAAATGATTCTTGAAAAAACCTGAAAAAGCCTGGGTTTTTCATCAAAACCCCGCAAAAACCCGGGTTTTAGATAAAAAAAACAGGCGGGCTGGGCTTTTTCAAAAAAAAAAAAAAAAAAAAAACCGTTTTTTTCAAACCCTGCTATTGACGGCATATTGCACTGTGAAAATAAGGTATGCCTCCTTTTACTTGCAGGTAAATTTAAGTCATTTATAGCATTTTCAAAATTGAGTAGCAATCTATTACTCTGGAGAAGTAAGTTACCAGTTTAAGCCAGAGCTAAGGTACATGCAATACAGTGCCAGCTCGGGTAGTTTTCATTTAATTTTATACATAGAAGCTAGAAAGGAAGAAACATTTTAGCAGCATTTCACAAATTAGCAGAAAATCAAATTAAGATCACGTTAAGATAATGATTTTGCATTCAGCAATAAGTTACCGTCTCTGTAGATGAGTTCTACTAACAACAAAACTGTAATCTCTGGATGGAATAACCGAGCTGGCGGCGTGTTGTTTGATTTTTTAATTTTAAATTTAATCCAATGTTAAAACAATTTGCATACTTTAATTTTACCAATATATATAATACAAGTTAATTTATTTGAAACTGAACAAGTTAGTTAAAACTGAAATAATACCTAAGTAATTTGTAGAAACAAAATCTAAACACTTCTTGGAAAATCACCGAGAACACAACACCAAAAGCTAGCTCTTTTCTTAAAGGAACCACTGCATTCCAAAGTATAGATGATAGTAGTAATGATAGTAACCAAAAGAAGGCCCTGAAATAAAAATGTGTATACTTATTAATAGACATAGAAATTATGTTTTTAAAAGAAATAAAAATAGTTTTAAATTAAATGCGGATCAGGTGCATTCATTTAATAAGTTAAAAAAATTCAGAGAGATTTATTACTTAAATGTACTTTTGAAAAACTTAGGTTTTGCATGTTAATTCATGAACCATTTTCGCAAACTAAAAATTGTAATCAAATTAAAACTTGGATAAAAATATTGCCATGTATCACACACACACCATTTGAAGGTTTTCAAATCTATGAGTGGAGTAAGGTGGTGATGTAAATTATTTTTTATTTGGAAAGTTCGCAAAAAATACCTTTTAAGGATATTTCTTTCGAAGGTTTTGAAAACTCTTAACAGCTATCTTCACCCAGAAAAAAGATACAGGAATTTTTAAGTTAGTAAAAAATCAATTTTAAATTGGATTTATTAACATTGTCTGCATGAGCGTGAAAGAAATTAAATAGCGATAAAGGAATCATTGATAATTAAAAGGTGTTACCATTTTTTTCTTGAACATAAATAAATAAAATTCCTGCTTTTGCACCTGTAACAGGCAGGGTTGGCAGGTTTCTGCCAAGGCGGTAAAAACCACTGGTAGAAACCGGTTAAAACCGGCACGGCATAAACCCCCTTTCTGCCACTTTTTTGGGAGAAACTGGCAGAAACTCAAAAAATAAGCTTTTAAATAATTACAGGCATATAATATACACAGGAAAAAATATTAAGTGTTTACCAGAGTACAATTTATTTACAGTATTATTGCCATCCTAATCAAATGTTACATTGTTTGCACTCTGCAGTAGCTATAGCAATACATAAGTTGGGATACAGGTTCAAAACCTAAGCAATTTCTCAATTTATTGTGCACCAATAAGAAATTTGCAATGATTCTCTCAAGCCCAGCAGATCTTGTTTGCATTGTTTTCAAGAAACAGGCATTGAAAGTAGCTTTATTCAGTTACGTCAAGATATGACAAGTTTTTGATTTACAGAGATTAATAAAAATAAAAGCTAAGATTAAGTTTTTGTTTCATATGGATATTTAATAGTCCATCCCATACATTTAATGTAAATAAAATATATTTACAGACAACAAACTTAAAAGTTTGTAAGTCACAAGATTACAAGGTTAAATTTGTAATGCATAGCAATTTCAATAATGATAAATTTTACTTTGCTTCAAAAATTTCAGTCTTGTTTTTCAAATTTTACATTAAATTTTTAAATATAAATTGTATACCAAGTTTTTAGGTGATGAAATGAAGTTATATTTTTAGTTCACTTGATCAAACTTGTAATTATTAAAGTTATTAAAGATAGTTTTTTAGTTTCTGCCATTTTTTGCCAGTTTCTGCCGGTTTTTACCGGTTATAACCAGTGTCTGCCACTGGCACGGCAAAAACCGGTTTCTGCCAGCAAAAAGCCAACCCTGGTAACAGGGGGTGACAGGGATGTAACAGTGTGAGTGAGTAAGAAGTGTCCTAGAGTTCTCTTGTGGATTGCCCTGAATACATTTCTTCAGCTTCTTCCAAGCCCTGGGACTGTACTAAAATCACACAGTGTGGTGACTGACTCTCAAAAAGAAGGAATTAGCGGATCCAGAACCACAAAATTATGTGAAATGGTCAATGTAGAAGAATTTCAGTACGAGCAGGTGGACTGAAATACCAAGTGGATGTAGACTTATAAGAGATTTCTGTAAATGTGAATCAAGTGAAGAGTTTTTTTTCAATATTGAAATCAACAATGGACCAACCATCGAAAAAATTAATGTCAACTTACGGAGGTAGTCGAGTGTATGCGTGTCCAGTTACCGAAGTTTGACTGTATAAACAATTTATTGTGAAATGCTAACTAAAGATAGGTTGTCTGCAATTTAATAAATTTGTACGAATAATACAATGTTTTATCGATTTTTCTCCTACAGTTCATACTTGAAAAAGCAAAAAGGACATATATAATCTCACTCTAATATTAAATGTTTTCTTAAGGTGAAGGGATAAGAAAATTGAAGTTACTGGTACATGAAAAAGTCACACAGGCTTCTTTAAGCATGTTTTAAAGCCGCCTTTTCGACCAGAAAGGAAAAAAAAAATCATTAAAGTTTAAATAAAAATCTCTTTCCTGGCATTTCATAGAATTCTAAAACAATTATTTCAAATGAGAAATTTGAAGAGAAATTTCAGCGGCTTAAATTTCAGAACTACTAATACACAAGTAAACAATTTTTTTCCCCCAGGATTAACCTGGGAAACACCAACAAAATAAAGATGACTGCATGGGTTTTGATTCAGAGGGAAACCTTGGACACTCACAACATAGAGAAATAAATTATATTACAACAATTTCAAATACAAGCGAGATCACATAATCAAAGACAATATTTCAGAGAATACTTTTTGCCAAAAAATATTACGTTACGAAACACATTAAGCAAATTCGCATCTTTTTTGGATTAGCGGTGAAAAGATTCAAACACAATACAAAGTTTAGAATCACAAAAAAGTACAATATGGGTAGTGTATATGAAAACCATACATACGCTGATATTAAAATTATGATACGTATAGGGTCTCTGGCAATTGTTATGGCTAACATAGCTGCAGATGGACCAAACGCTATCATAGCGCAGCCGAAAAACTCCATGACAGTCATTGTTAAGTTTGTATTAAAGCTCTGTTAAATAAAAAAATATGTCACTTCTTGTTGATCGATCAGTTTTAAACAATCATTCTAATTTGGACAAGCACCTCGTTTAATTGAAAATAAATTTGTGAATAATTATTAAATGAAACTTGTCAACACTTTATCTGTTATTTCACAAATACAACGGTGACGGCACGACGATACAATTTTTTTCGGTTTGCATGTAATGCCACTTCTATTTTGCTTAATACTGATGTTTTAGTTTTTAATTAGTTTACGAAATTACTATTCGGAACCAGAAAGCTACGAACACAATTACTGATGTATAAACTGTTTAATATGAAGAGGAAAAATAAATTTGAAAAACATATGGTTTGTGAATTCTCTATGTCGAAATTGGAGCATTTCCCTATTTTCAAAAGGAAAAGTGAGGACAGGGACAGAAAATCGCATATTACTTAAGAGAATACTATCTTTAAAACTTTTAACGAAGTATTGTAAGGACAATCAAATCTGACTTTGCTAAACTTTTTTTTAGTTATGAGGGTTATGAGTTAACAGGAACCCTGGAGGGAAGAAATGCTACCTTGCATCAAGGAAACTTCAGGTTTGCTGCGCATGAATACAATGCTCAGCCATAAAGGCAAACATTTGCTTGTTAACATTGTCACTACGACGTAGTCAGGTGCGTTCCCCAATGGAACGTTACGAGAGGTCATTGTGAACTCCTAAAAGTTTCTTTATTCGGCAAATTTTGTGGATGATTCTGTAAATTTGGAGACAGTATTGCAACACTAATATTCTTTTCCTGAAAAAAGTTTGAAGTTATTTTTTAATGATGTCTCATGTTCCTTCTCATCAAACGTTATGTATGTATGTATGATATGCGGTGCATGTTGGTATTTTATGGTCTAGTAAAACTGGAAGTTCACTCTCAAACTAAGGCAGGGATTCAAGCAGCCAGCCAAAGGTACTGGCTTCACAAGATACAATGAAAAATATATAAAACTTTTTTAATACTGGTGACTGTGCTCAGGCGCGCACCCAGGAGGGGGCTTTGGGGGCTTAAGCTCCCCCTATGAAAAAACTGGACTTGATGGTCTTAAGTATCAACGACATTTAAAATTTTTCCACGGTGTCAGAAAAGATTCAAGTCATTAATAACTCAATATATACTATGCTTTGAATCCAATTGAAATAACAAATACGCACACGTATAACATATACCTTGTCTTTCTTAAAGTCTAGGGGAAAGTGGGTAAATTCTCACTTATAAATAGCCGCACCGTGCTCCCCCTCGCCTCACCTACAATTTCCAAGAAACCAAGGCATTGTTTTCAATTAAATCATTCATTGTACATGTACAGACAGACGCATGAGGCACGAGAATGGGGCCTCAGCAAAGCATGGAACTTCAAATCACAGAGCGTCTCACCATCAAAACCAAAATAATTTTAATTTCGAGGATTTGTCATGGAAAATCATAATGTTTCGCAGTGACGAATTATAGGTTTGAAGGATCGTCATAATGAAATTTTTAAAGCTGCTTTTTGTCAAAAACAGAATTCTATAAAACATTTTTCATGCACATTTTTTGAATCTATTTCATAAAAGCCCCCTATGGCCGGGGAGGAGGAGAGGGGGGCAGTTGTGACATGATTTGCCCGCCACTGATTTTCTGAAAAACATAATAAAAGGAAGTACAAAATAAAAGAAAGTACAAAAGAGAGAGAGGAAAAAAAAAAACAGGAAAAAGTGACCGAAGAAAATCTTTGCAAAATAAACAAACTAATAATAATAATAAAAAAAAAACTTGCACTTAAACCACAAACTTCTGTACTTCTAACCAATGAAGGCACTGGAAGGAAATTAAAAATTTCTGTACAGAAAACCAAAATAGTTAACTGAAAAATCTTTTTCCATTTTCTCCATTTTGATTTGGAATAAAAATATTAAAAAAAAGGTAGCTAAGAAAATGGGAAGGAGGGGGTATCCGAACCTAATTCTTTTCTTTTTTCGGCGTTAAAGTTAGAAAGGAATTATAGTTTTTGAGCTTCAAGTCTTGAAAAATTCCGGGAGAAAGTCTGAATGTTCTCATTGAAGATCATCTAATAATTGGTTTTTGGAACATAAATTTCTAAAAATTTCAGGAGGTGAAAAGCGAGCCCCATTATCGAATATGGCCTACAGTTTTGTTTTTAAAACTTTTAAAGCCCCCCCCCCCCTCCTCCCACCAAATAATAATGATAAAAGGTCTTAAATTTTGTTTCTGGAACTTTAATTACGAAAAACTGCTGGTGCAGAGTACATGAATCCTATCGCTAAGACTACCGATAAATGGACTATAACCACAGTTTTAAGACTTCAAATTCTGAAAACTTTTCTGAGGAAGGCCTCTGAACTCTTAACATCGACAACAATGGAACCGCATTTCTCTAAGCTCAGTTTCGGGGAAAATATCCTGTGGAGAGTTCCACATTCCATCCATTCCCATAACGTCATCAAAGATGGTCTACAATGGCATTTTAAAACTTCAATTTCAAAAAATGTTCGAGGAAAGATCTCGAAAATCGTTTAAAATTGAGTTTTGAGATCTTTTATTTCGATAAAAAACATTCAGAGGAGAAACCGAACCCTATGTCTTTCTCTAACATCATCAAAGATGCTATTGCGTTGTTCTTGTTTAGACATCAATTTTGAAATATTTCGAGTTGAGAGCGGTCGAACCCCATTCTTCCTAAGATTAACTGAGACAGTTATACATTTCGTTTTTGGAATTTCAACATCAAAAAATCGTAAGTGGAAAGTTCCAAAACCCCCATTCATTCTCCTAACATATTCTAAGAGGGCCTACGGTGTTTCTTGGACATCAATTTCGAAAATTTACTATGGGAGAGCGAGAGCAGTGGTCGGAAGTAGCGCGCTACAAGTAGCGAAACTACTGTAATAACTACATTTTTTAGTAGTTTGTAGTGTAGCGCACTACTTAAAAAAAAAAGTAGAGTAGTGAGTAGCGCGATACAAAAATGTAGTAGTTTGTAGCGATTTCTGGAAACTACTTTTAAATTGAAAAATAAATAAATAAATGAAAAAGAGAACGAATGAAAAAAACAAGGTTTAATTGACTCTGACTGGTGCAAATTGCAAATCTTGCACGAGTACAGCAGCGGACGCAATGAGAAATAAGAACCATAAAAATATGAGCTGATCTTAGATACATCATTTTGACGAAATACATTCTATCTGTTTAATGTCATTTAGAGATGAGTTCGGGCTCACTTTTGAAGGACCGAGCCCGAGAATTTTTAATCCGAGCCCGCTCGAGCCCGAGTGATATTGTCTTGTTTTGAGCCCGACCCGGCCCGAGCCCGAGTGTATCAAACGTCAATATTTTTTAATTTCCACTTGGGATGCACTGCCATATCGTAATAGCAATTGCAATTTTTTTTTTTAGTGGTTGATATCTTTTTGAATTATTATTATTATTATTTTAATTTTTCATGTGCAGCAATTATCAAATGAAATATTTTTAAATATTTAAATATTTCAAGCACTATAATGAAATATTTTTAAATATTTAAATATTTCATGACGCAAACCACCACGGGGGTTTGCGTCATTTGTCCCCACTTTCTACCACTTTCTACTCATTTACACCTCAGCTTGCTTTCCGATGTACGGAAGCTGAAAAACGATGTATGGGAGTATGGGAGATAAAGTGATAGATGTTATTTCTCTGAAACTCTTCCTGAACAATGCAATTCTGCCATGAAGAAAAACTGTTCTCACGCTCTTTAAGTACCCCAATATTTTATTCCGTGAAGGTTGAATTTGCATAAAGACTGACTATCTTAATATGAGATCGAGCCCGAGCCCGAAAGCTGCTTGAAGTTAAAGGGCCCGAGTCCGTCTCGGGTTCGGGCTCGGGCTTTCGGGCTCGGGCCGAGCCAGGCTCATCTCTAATGTCATTGGTTTATTTGGCATCATAATTTGAAAATTCCTTCAAATAATTTTCATGTTCCTAAGTATTCTATGGCAAGAAATTTAAAAAAAATTGAAGGTTGAATTCTTTAAATCTTTCAACCTTTGAATCCTTGCTTGTGTCGAATATTCGTAAAAATTGTTTAAAAAATCGAAAAAGGACAAATTTTAGCAAAAAAAAAGGGGGGGGGGGGAACAAAAAGGAAAAGTAACAAATAAATTCAAAGACAATTCTTAGTTCTGTTCCATATTCAAATGAGTTAATTTATTAATGTAAACCAATTTTCGGTCAATCCTCGAACGGTTTATACTTTTTATTTATTTATTTTTTTTAAAGTAGCGAAGTAACGACTACAATTCAAAAGTAGTTTGTAGTCGCTACATTTTTAAAAAAGTAGTTGTAGTTGCAGTTAACTACATTTATAGCAAAGTAGTTGTAGTTGTAGTTCGCTACAAAATAAATGTAGTTTTTCCAACCACTGAACGAGAGCCCCTGACTCGTGTCCCTCCTAAGATTAACCAATGTCGTCTTAAACTGCGCTTTTCGAAGTTTAATATAGAAACATTCCTAAACCTCACCCCCAAACAATTGCAAAAATGACATGCAATAATAACGTTTTTATGGCCTCAAATTCTGAAAAAATATCAAATGAGGGCCGGCAAGTCTCAAATCTCCCTAGCATGACCAAAAGTTGTCTAATTGTTGGGTTTTTTAATCACTTTTCAAAAATATAATAATAATAATGGTCTTGATTCGTATCATAACGCTATTCTCGTGAGTGGATTAATCACCTCATCTTCACTAAGGTTGGAAGATCGTCATAGTATTACCATTTATTTTCTTACATAAACACAATTTGATAAATAAGTAAAAAATTCACATAAAATTTAACAGAAGCAAGAGAGCTTCCAATCAAAAAAGCAAAGCTTTACACTTTTATTCCGGAAAAAATAAATAAAAAGAAAGAAAGGGGGGGGGGGTAATCTATTAAAGTTTAGCATTTTTGTGAATTTAAAATTTTAATCCAATGGCCCCTGGATCTAAAAGGGGTAGGGGTGCTTGATGTCAGAAATTAGCCCCCCCTTAAGTTAAATCCTGGGTGCGCCCATGACTGTGCTTAACACGATACAAGGAAAAAAGAGTCAAGATCGCTCAAGCTTCATTCTTAAAGCCATATTGCCAATATTTCCTTGCAACAAAACACAAAATGCTTGTACTACCACAAGGAAAGCCAGTGAAAAGAAGTCAAACAGTCAGCCTCACATCATGATGCGAAAACTTTTAGTTCATTCCTCTGACTTGGAAGAGATCTTTCAGTATGAACCATCTGAAAACTGTTCATTGTTCAATGAACAAGAGTTTATGTTAAGATTACAAATAGGTGCATTGTAAAAAGAGCTAGAAAAATCTTATGGCAACATAAGAGAAGAAACCTTGTCTGATGAAAAGTCCTGTTATATAGTGAACTTTTTTGTACGAAAGGCTATGACAAATAAAATCAAACCCTTGACGAAGTAATAACTGTTTTTTTTATTATTATTATTATTTAATTCATATATTGGGAGTATCACAAACAGCTGTGGAGGAATCTATAATATTTTTTACAATTAGAGCAAATTTTCCCCTAAAGAGTCCGAAAGCGTAGAAACAAGGTAGCAGTATTTTTATACATGTCATTAAAATCTCTCAAGATGCTACTCTGCCTATCCTAATCAACAACTTTTGGGCTTCATCAGGAAACAAACTGATCTTACAACGTGGAAAGACCTGGACATAATAAATTGCTTGACAGCAGAGGAAGCAGACTTCGAGAATAATGGTGTTAGCTTTATTTCCGAGGTATACTCTTATTCAGCGATTTGGTGTTTAGGAACTTTAGAGGTACACTGGAGTTATGGATTCTACGAGACTTTTGTCTGCTCATAATACTCACCGAAACAAAGATGAAAACCTACCAACCATCCACGCACTATCTGGATCAAATTACTGGAGTACATTTTACACTAAAAAAACAGCTCTTCATTATGTTTTTATGAAATATTTGGAGAAATTTGGTATATCATCTGACTGGAATACGTAGAACAAATTCGTGAATCAGCAAAAGAATACGTAGTGCAGGTAATACGAAAAGGGTCATTCTGTAAATTTTTAGATGAACTAAGAATTATAGCTGTATACTCATGTGAAGAATATTGACTTTGAGAATTTGCCACCTTCTAGTGCAACGAGTGCCACGCACCATTGATTGAGATAATATTTTTGCACATTGTACCTTTAGCACTACAGGATAGTAAAGGCGGTTCTTCGAATGTTTTTTTAGAGTAGAAAAATCATCATCAACAACAAAATCGGAACTGTGAAAAAGAGATCAAGTAATTCTCCTTAACTGCTACAACATGTCGGAATTTTCGTATTTTTTCTCATTCATATCTATTTTAAATAAATTTAAATTTTCGTTGCTGTCGCTTGGACAGCAGGACGTTTTACTGATTTGTAATACAGTTGTATCTTTTGGCATGCAAGCAGAGGAAAATTAGCAGTTTCTCGCACAAATAAAAGGGTTAATACCATTTTTTATGGTTAAGTCATGGTAGTTGAAAATAAAAATAAATAAATAAATTGATTTTCAATTTTATTTTTCGAGTAAATTTCTAACAGTGCAGCTTAAAGACAAATAAGCATCAGACAAATTAGTAAAAAAATTGCAATTTTCATGCAAATCGGTCAAGTATCAGCATAGATATGAGCATTTATAGAATCGAGCGGCGGCCATCTTTGATGACGTCATAACCGGAAAATTTAAAAGGAGGCGGGTGTCCACCCGAGTCTAAAATTCTTTCTAGGACACCTACTAAACATTTTTGAAAAGAAATTCTCAATTTTTAAATTTCCTGCAGAAGTGCTGGGCATTTTTTAGCATTTATGAGAGCCAAAATGGCCGCCATCTTTGATGACGTCATAGCAAAAAAATGCACCAGGTGGTGGATGTCCACCCGAGTCCAAAATACTTCCTAGGGCACCCACTAACCATTTTTGAAAAAAAAAATCCCACTACTCAAACATTCCTACAGAAGTGCTGTCAGATCCTGGACTATAAACTTTAAGCGGCAATTTCTCCTTTTGAAGTCGTTTGCAGATACGACTTTTGCGCTTAGCTCGGCAGTATACAGATGAACCGGCATTTCGGATTGGATTTTTCATTATTTAAAGGCTAGTGTTGCTCGAGATTCAAAATGGCTGACTTTGTACCAAAGTTTCTTCATTTGTGACGTCATACGAGATTTCGCTTTGCTTTAGAAGACGTAAGACGGACGCTTTAAAAAGATCGTTAAAAATTAACTTGTTGGAAAATGAAAGTATTTTCTGGCTCCACGTTTTTTTTTTTTTGTTGTTTATTCTATTAATATCAGTTGCAAAAGTAATACTTTCGAATGAACGAAACATTCCCATTGCTGCAAATATGTAAAAGGTTTTTATGAAGTTACATTAAAATGATTTAAAATGTAAACCAATCCACCCTGTCCATTATTTATCACTAATTCTGCAAAGCGACCGCGTAAGCATAACCCTAACCATTTTCGTGCCAGTTTATCCCAGAACTACGGCTTCAATTTTATCTCCTTTTTAAAAAAGGCATGTCATACCCTTTAAATTTTTTTACTCTGTGGGCAGAACCGTGTTGTTATTAAAAAAAAAAAAAAAAAAAAAAAAAAAAAAAAAAAAAAAAAACTCTTCATTTTCCCCAAATGTAAACATAACTCTGTACTATACCCGAAAAAAAAAGAGGGGGGGGGGGTTGGGCGGTGTTGAAATGCAGGGAGAAAGCCGGTCGAATTCGATTATAAGCGATGCAAGTATAGATTAAGGTAAAGAAAGTAAGGCAGAACTGCATTTAAAATTCTTAAGTGAAATTAAAAGACAATATTTTTACGATAAAAAATCATCAATCGGCAGCACACTCCCTTATACATTTGAGAGACAATGTTCTGAGTTTGGAGTCAATCGTTGCGAAATGACAACCGATGAGTTTGCAATGATAACATAGGTCTATAATGCAAAACGTGAAATTTCATTACTTCATTAAAATATAATACTAAATAGAGTGAATTCACATTTATTTATTCGTTGCAAAAGTATTAGTCTTTCTGTTATGACATTATGTTACTGCTTTCTTTAAAATATGTATGGTGTATTAATATGTGTTTAGGATTATTAAATTTAATGACATTCAAAAATGTAGGTATCGTTCAGCTCTTTGAGTTCAAAAGTGACTACTATTTCAAAAACATGACTACTGATGAAATTGTTTTTTTCAAGTCACTAACGACTAATCCCAGTCTTGCAATTTACAATTTTCATTCTGTGCTTCTGTGTTAACTGAATTTCGTAAAAACTCACCCAGTTTTGCAAAGAACCATTCTTCTTCGTTATTTTTCTATTATTAACTGAATTTTGAAAAACCTGTTTCACTACATTAGCATAGTGTTAATGCAGGTAAAACAACAATACTTTCCATCCACGTCGCCCACTTTTGAAATTTACCATTTTTCTTCATAACTTCTCTGTTATTAACTGATTTTTGTAAAACCTGTTTCACTACCTTAAATTATAGTTCAAAAAATTAACAAATACTCTTTTAAAAAAAATGTGATATAGTTTAGCTTTTAGTATTAATAATAGTATTAAATATATTACTTTTATGTTTGTATAGAACGTGAATTTATCTTTCATTCAGAGATATTACATACATTCAAACACACAAACAAACAAACAAACAAACCCACATGGGAAACTAATAAAAGCGTATTAGAAAGTAAGAATTATCTATGAAATTAAACTCGGAACGCAAAAGTGAACTCTAACAAAAGTAACCTTGTGCTGAGTTATGGCTTTTATTTCAGTCCGTATATCTATCGCAGTTTATGCATGATAAATTTATTTGACAAAAGATTCTTAAACTTTTAAGCATTGCTTCCTACTTTTTAGGAGCATAAGTGAGCAATTCACTTGTTTCCATTAAATGTAATGTTTTCAGCGATAAATGATTTGTGTGACGACTTGTAATTATCATTATTATGGGCAAATATCGTATAAGGAAGTTAAAATTAAAAATTTATTCATTCTGTCGACACGAAACTGAATATGTTTAAATCTAAAAGTTTCTTAAAAGACTTCTCATTTGAAACAAGTACTCTTCGATTACTTGCTTAAAGAGATTTAATGAAACATAAAATTAAGTTTCAATGGCTTAAGGGGTTACAGTACCTCAAAAATGACAAAAAGACAAAAAAAATTTTTATTGCTTATTTCAAAAGTAAAAGTTATTTAAAACACTCAGAAAAAAACAGCATTCTTCTAACTAAATTATTTAAAAAGTTATGAGTGACTTTAGGGCATACATGCTATGTGTTCTAATGGAAAAGCCAAACTTTAAAGTGCTTTTTCTCGGTGATCAGTTTTTAGTGTTTCTATGTTACTAGAAATGCTAAGGAATTTTTTCTATTAAAGATATAACTTTAAAGCAATATTTTTTGCACTCAGGATAATATATTTAACAAAACTGTGCATTGAATAAGCGTTTTATAAATTACAAAAAATTTTAGAGTTTGTTAAACCTTGAAGAACAAAATTTTCTAAGAATTTTTTACATAAAAGGTCACAAAATATTTTCTAATCAAAATATAAGAAATTGAATGCACAGATTTGTTGAGGTTTTCCTTGTGATCATTTCGCAAAAAGAAATTTTGAAATTAGTGCAAAAACAAAAAAGCCTTAGGGTTTTAAAAAAACTGAAATTTTCTTACATTTTTCAAATTTTCAAAAAAAGTTTTCAAAATTTTTGATGTTTGAAAATAAATTATTGATTTTTAAACAAGTGCAGAAACAAATATTTCAAAGAATTAACTTTTTCACTTAAATTAAAGAAATTTGTTAGAAAGGTACTGTAACCCCTTAAATTTATGTTTAAAACACTTTCTTTTTTCCTTTCTAAAATATTATTCTTTTTATACAGACACCGAAATATTTCTCAATTAAATTGAACTTTACTTTCCTTCATATTTTTTCAAACATAATTTTAGTTTTTGTTTAGTTACGAAATAGCACTCTGACGTGGAAGTTTTGTTAATTTTTAGGAAACTGTAGCCATCCTTATATTAATTACAATGAACTTTTGAAAGGAATTTTTTAAATTATATATGGACGGGGTGAGCGCAAGTGATGAACCCGATTTAAAAAAAAAAAATCGAAACTACTGCGTGTATTATAATATGGATTTAAAGAGAAGTATGACAAGTTTTTTTTCCTAAATAAAGCTAAATGGAACAAATGTGTTATGAGTGAGTAAATTGTTTAAAATGTTTAATTACAAATTCTCATATGTTGGAGGCTTTCGTTACACGACATTTAACTTGTAATCCAGTTCGTTCTACACATTTTGAAGTACAGTAAAACCTCTCTGAGCCGCCATCCCTCCGTTCCGTGAAAATGGGGTTACTTAGACGGGGAGCTTAAGTGTTTGGATTATTAAGCTCGAATACTAAACTACTAATGATATAACTCAATATTTTAAAATAACTTTTCAAGTAAATAAAGCAAAGGAAAGGTTTTATTCCATCATTTCTACTTTTTAGGGAAAATATATTGAATTCATGTATTTCGAATAATTCAGTTCTACAAAAGACTTTTTTTTTTCAAGTTTGCTTTTAATTGTAAAATGAAGTCTCGAATTGAGTAATCAGCTATGACTTACGAATTAGAAAACATAGCATCAATTTTCTTCAAAGTTTCCTGTGTTTAAAATTTCCCCTTTTGTTTATCACAAACACTATTAGGAATTGCATCATCTTAATACGAAATAGTGCCCTAAGATCCATGATTTTTTTGCAGCCATACATATATTTAAAAAAAAAATCTAAATCTAAATTTTTACCATAAAGCTAAAAATTGAATTATCTACCTTCTACGGAATCATTTTGCAACAAACGTTTTTATCAGTCCATCACAATACTCTTTAGCTGCTCCCCTCCACTTCCTCTCCCACAAAAAACTAATTATAGGAAGCACCTGGCCATTCTCTTCAAAAAAAAAAAGGTTAAAAAATAAATAAAAAAAAGGCGAAACGGAAGAGTAGTCGCCAGCCTATTTCGAAGTTTAGATTGGCGACTACCTTGTCGCTCAGAGGGGTTTGAGTTGCTACCCTGAAGGGTTAATTTTACATTGCGTATAGACCAAAAATTCTTTGGCGTGGTCGCTAAATAGGGGTGGCAACTTCGAGAGGTTTTTCTGTGCCGTACTGTTAATGGTTAGTATATTTGGACAAATGCTATCTTGAGCTTTTTGCAGTGTTTTTCGGCATTAGTGGTTGATAAACAAAATCGTTGATGTAACCCCACAAAAAGAAATCACATGACTTGTGGAACAAATTGGATTGCAGATTTGACATTTGTCGTGTACGAATCTCTCAAATTGAACACTTGTAACGGAAAGAAACTTTGTATATTTCTCTTGTATCACTTATTTTTATATGAGCAGTAGTTTCGAAAATACGATATTTTTAAACCGAATTCATCAAATAAATAAATAAATGAATAAATAAAATAAAATGAGCAAAAAATAAATAAATAAAGAAAATTAAATACATAAATAAAAATAAAAAAAGGAAAAATAAAAGATGGCTCAGTGTTATTGGATGAAATGCTTTCAAGTGTTCAAATTTTTTGCACTAGTTGAAAATATTTTGCAGCTTCACAGCTCCTTCACCTAAGGTTATAAGGCAACTTGCACATATGCAAATACTGTACTAGATGATCTGCAAATCCAAATCGATAACAAAAACTATTTTTTACGTAAAAAAACCCCACTGGAATCGAAGTAAACCGAATTAAAAGAAACAGCATTGTCAAACAATCTCGAACTTAATTTTTTTAATGTGATTTACAGGAACAAAACTCCGCTTCAAGTTCCTAAAACATTCCTTCCGCAAAAATCTCAGAGGAAAAAAAATTACATGACTTGTGAACGAATTCCTTCTCGCTTTTTCGAATCTCAAACTCCATCTCCAATTAATCGAAGCTTGTTTTCTTCTTTTTAGTTTGCACTCGCGTCCCATCGTTAATTACGTAAGGAATACTTAACGAAGAACAATTTTAGAAGTAACTTAATTAGCCGTTCTCCCTTAAATTTCGTAAATTACCTTTAAAGCGTACTTGGTAGCCATTCTTCTTTAACTAATCCGTGGCACGTATCAAAAACAAGGAATGTATTGTCTAGACACAATATGAAGATTTGGTTGATTAGAATTTTCTGAAGCAACTTGACTTTTTGTGCAGGTTTTTTTAGTTGTGTTTGAAAAAAAGGTGTTATGTTAATACAGATAAAAGCATACACTAAATTACAATTCGTAAACTTTCGTAGCTTTATTAAATTTTAAAATGAATCTGTGAGAATACTCTAATTCAGCTTAAACGTTTAAACTTTCGTATTTATTCCTTTTACTTCCCTTTACATAGTATTGTCTCTTCTCTACTAATAATAAAGCTGAAAGTTTGTCTTTCTTTCCTTCTGTCTGTCTGTCTGTTACGCGCTTAGCGCCAAAACCGTTCGGTCGATTTTCATGCCACTTGGTACAAAATTAGTTTGTAGCATGTAGTTTTGCACCTCTAAGCGATTTTTCGAAAATTTCATTTCGTTCTTTTTCGATTCGAATTCTTAGCGGAAATTTGATAAAATAGGGAAGAAATATTTCACACACATTTTCAAGTCTTATGTCATTCGAAAGCTTGGAATTTTCTGCACAAAATGAAGTTTTTTCGAAGTTTCTACGATCATCAGGAGAGCTGTAACAATTGTTTTTAGAATCCCGGAATTCAAGGCTTACCTTCAGTAAAGCAAGCCAAACGATTCTAAAATGGTTCAGCTCGAGAGTAAAATTTGTTTGAAAAGAGACATGAAATGAATTATTTTATCAACGGAAATCAACTTTTCATGTTGATACTATGGTTACGTGTTCATACCTATTTTTGTTTCGTTCTTTTTCCAGCGTTGCCAGACGTAGTATTTTTGATACTACGGTAATATTTTTTCAGTCCAAATAAGGAGCAAGCCGTGCGAGTACCGCTAGTAAAAGGAATAAAGTAGAAAATGAAGTATTGTAATGGTGAAATATTTTGCTTTGAGTAGTGTTCTTGGCCCGTCAACACGTGAACATGAGCCTTCGAACGAATGGATAGCAAAAATACAGGGCCGTAATTTAAGTTTTTCCAGGGGGGGGGGTGCAACGGGTTCAAAAACAATGCAATTTCATCGGAAAACATTAAAAAACACGCCCACTTATATGTTAATACATTGATTTCTCAAAGTCAGGGGGTGGGGCAATTGACCCCCGCCCCCCCCTAAATGACGGGTCTGCAAAAATTTCCATTTTCAATCCCCTAGATAATTACTACGAGTTTTCATATGTACGGATGTATGTGCTTAGTGCGTATGTATGCATATCACAAAACTCAAAAACAGTAAGCCGTACCCGTAGCGGGTTTACATTTTGCATGTAGACTCGGAAAAGGTCTAGTTCTGCTTCTCTTTTAGTTTTATTCAGGTGTTCCAAAAAAGATCTTTTAAACCTTTTTAGAGGCAACTGGAGTTAATTTCTGAGTTTAAATGCAGAATTTTGTGTTTATAATTTGGCGACCACTTTATTTTTTTAAAAAATAATTTCACTCACACTTGCCGAAGACCCGATTATAGGGTCTGTGTGGCGGACATTCAAAACACAGTCATATACACAAAGGAAGGACAAGGACAGACAGGTACATCCATGTCTGAGTCGGGATTCGAACCCGGGGACACCACCTCATCACGGTCAGATGAGGTGGTTTGACTTGGTGTGACTTGGTGTGAGTTGCCATATATTGCTAACTTAACAACGAGTCTGGCAATAAATAAATAAATAAATAAACAAATAAATAATTAAATAAAAAACATAAATAATAAGTTTTCGAATATGGTTTCAACTTGGCATTATTTAGCGAGTGGTCCATTGAAGCATGTTAAAATTATCGATATTTAGAAAATTATGACAGTGTAATTATGTTTAAAATGTTTTCTTGCTCCCTCTGAGGCATTATATTTTTGTTTTTTATGCACGTTACGTTTCATATAGTTTTATGTAATTTAAAATCACTGACACTATTAAAAATATCCCTTTCCATTACATTACATTTGTAAGTACAGTTCCCTACGTTTACCATAGTTTTATATGAGTAGGAAAATGTCTAAAAAGTTTTTTCTTTAAGAAGTACGGTTTGTAACACTCATTCATGAGTTAAAATCAGGTTTTATTTATTTATTATTATTTCTTTTTATTTGAAACCAGGTTTTTTTTTCCAATGCCTAATGCTCTTTAGCTGCCTTAAAAAAGAAGAGAATATCAAAACGTGACAATGAAATAATCTTTAATCATATCATTTTGAAAAAGAAAACAGAACCAACATTCAATAAACAAACATTTCACAGCTGCCAACATTATTTTTTCCAATTTTCTCCAGAAATCGGGCAGTCCTTTAACTCTTGTTACTTGAATATGCAAACAATGGAATAGTGATTTCGTATACAGTTTCATATTTCTTATTTACTTTGAAGAGCCAAAGTGCATTTAACCATGGACATGTTGCAAAATATGTTTAGGAAACAAAAAGAAACGCACATTCGATGTCTATGTAAAAGTTTATTCTAAATGTTTCCGCTTGGCGCCATTTTGGCTTAAAATCTGAGGAGCTGCTCGGTCGTTAAGGCAGGGAACATCACTGCTCAATCTCCATCTTGCTAGTCCATGAAGATTTCTCATCGAAGTGACACAAATGAAAGCAATATTCGCAGCTCACAAGAAGTGCAGAGGATAGCAACATACTTGAAATGAATATTTTTCAGTATGTTACTGGTGCAAGTGTCGTAAACGAAAGCATTGTAAGTATGTAGAATGAATATATTTCAATATGATTTACGGATGAAATCACTGAAAATTAAAAAATAAATAAATAATAAAAAAAATGAAAAATCTGTAACAGCATTTAGAAAACACTTTCAGTTTCTCATAGAAAATATAAAAGTAACATACATATATACATCTGTTCAATATATCAACATTCATTATCCCATTTAAGAGTAATTTACATTCAGGCATTTAAATTTGTTTTTCGAGAAAAAAAAAAGTATTCTGAAAAACAAAACTTGCCAAGAAAGACACAAATGTGAATAGCCGGTTCATTGTTTTACTTGATTATTCAACATTTGACACTCAATCTTAACATGTTTTGATTGCTCGTGACATAGCACTGATAACACTTAGCTGGAAAGAGAACGTAGAAGAAATTTAGGCTTTTAAGGACATGTTAACAACAATTTAAATTATTGTAGGGCAGACCGACCAATGAGCCCCCCCCCCCCCCCATAAATGAACACCTCGTAATTTTGTTGAAAAAGAAAAGTTTTTAAAACATTTTTCTTAGATGAGCTGACAGTAGTAGCTTTCTTCTACACATTTCCGAAAAGAAAACAGTTAAAAAATACTATGTTTGTCCACTGATTGGGTGTTCATTCACTGGGTCGGGGCACTTTTTTTTTTCATTTCACCCCCCTTAAAAAATCTGATGAAGAACAGTAAAAAGTTTCGCATTTAAAAAAAATTATTACGCATATCATCTAAAGTGTTTTTACTGTCATGTGGCAATTGCTACAATTTTTAAGTATGATATAAATTTTTGAAAATGAAATTTCGGTTCACTAGTCGGCTTACCCCATGTAAGTTTTAAACAAACATTTGAACTCGTTTCAGCATTTGATTATCCTTTTTTGTAGTACTGTCGGCCCCGCTTAAACGAATACTGTCGGTTCCAAGAAATATTATTCGATTAAACGGTGTATTCGATTAAGAGGGGATCCTTAACATTGCGCCTATGACATGGGTTTCGGGATGTTTTATTCGTATAAGCGGGGTGTTCGTTTATCCGTTACCCGATTAAGCAGGGACGACAGAATGAGTTTTAAGTCAAACCATTTTTTCAAAATAAGTAGTCAAACGTTCTGGCGGCGATGTTGATTTGTGTTAATTGGCTATAAAATGTATTTAGCTTTTAGAGAGTATATCTGCAATGAATGCTTGGTTTTTTGAATCTGCATTCAGTCGATTATACAGGGTGTCCACTCCAATCGTGGACCAATAGCTAATTTCTAAACCGTTAGAGATAAGCATATAGTTTATTCAGGAAAAAATCTCCAAATTACGAAAGGAATTTTGGGTCTATTCAATGTTTTTCAAAAAATCAAATTTTGAAAGAGTTACGAAATTTAAATTTTTATACAGCCCCCCAGTCCTATCAATCATATTTAGTAAAACATTCTTGACACTGTAACGTTTAAAACTAAAAAAAAATCACTCTTCTACCACAAAAATTGACCGAGTTATGACGTTTTGAAAAATCAAGATTTTGCATTATTTCATGACGTCATCGAGCGATCGCTTAAGGGACCGTATGCGAAATCCTTCAAAATCTTGATTTTTCAAAACGTCATAACTCGGTCAATTTTTGTGGTAGAAGAGTGATTTTTTTTTAGTTTTAAACGTTACAGTGTCAAGAATGTTTTACTAAATATGATTGATAGGACTGGGGGGCTGTATAAAAATTAAAATTTCGTAACTCTTTCAAAATTTGATTTTTTGAAAAACATTGAATGGACCCAAAATTCCTTTCGTAATTTGGAGATTTTTTCCTAAATGAACTATATGCTTATCTCTAACGGTTTAGAAATTAGCTATTGGTCCACGATTGGAGTGGACACCCTGTATACAGGTACATATGCTATTTCAGTTGAAACCTAAACAAAATAAAATTTGATGACAGATAATGTGATTTTAGATACTTTATATTTTTACTGTAAATCAAAATCTTCAAATCGAAGTTTCTATCGTTTTTTTTAAATTCTTACCCATACTTACTTAAAATGTAGTAGTTCTTGTTTGCTGAGCTGCCACAGTGGAGTAGTACATTTATTGATCTATCTCACGAATGTCTAAAATCTATATTAATCGCCTGATTACCCGAAAGGCACAGGAAGCACGTGATTTTGTCCGAAAAAAAAACGGCATTACGCCAAATTAATCAAATAGCTAGCTTGTGCTGTTACATTAAAAGCTCATTTCAATGATTTAAGACGAAAAAGGGAAAATAAAATTTGCATCTCAATGTTTCAGTTATTATTTTGACTGAGCATATTTTTGTAATCACATCTATTTTTTTTTGAGAACACCATAACTTCTTCAATATTTTATCAGACTTCGTAAGTAAAGCATCGATTGAGATATTTTTCTTTCACCGGCTTTCGGCAAAAAATAAACTGATAACTCACATTGTGGTGGTTTTGTCAAAATAACAGATTATTTTGTTTTTTTCTATTACGTATTGCACCAATGAATAACATCTCAAAATTGAGACCCAATGGCTCAGCTTGTGAGAGCGTAATAAGCTTGAAATGTGGCGATCACGAGTTCGAATCCATTTTTGTTTTGATCCAGATTTTCATGAGTATGAAAGCCTAAAATCACTGGGGGGAGGATTCTAAACGCATTTTTAGTTTTTCATTGAAAAAAAAGCTACTTTACTCGATAAATTTGCAGTATCATGTAGGGTCATTCCATGGTAACTCAGGTTACATTTGATACACTTGTGCCTGGTTTAACACTTATTATAATGCAAAAAAAAAAAAAATGTTTTGGAAAGGTTATTGATTTTTTTAATTTTTAAACTACTTATAACTTATTTAGGAAATGCAAAATATTTTAAAATAATTATTAACCGATAAAATAATTTCTTTTGGTAACTCAGGTTACCTAAAACAGACATCTGACCTACTTAGTTCACTAAGAACTTGAAATTCTACTCTTGTTAAAATTTTTGATTGATACAAAGTATGCTACATAAATCTATAGATTCAAAGCTACTTTAAAACTTACATTTGAATGTAAACAACTACATAGAGTTTTTTCATTAATTATTCACTCAGTAACTCAGGTTACAAATTGTTGGTAACTCAGGTTACACATCACAAAAGTTCTTTCAATTTTTCCTCTTTTTTCCAAGTAATTAATTTAAGCTATCTTGAAAAAAAAAACACTGTTACCAATAGAATTTAACATATTTTTGACAAAGTCAAATAAAAATTATCCAAAAAAATTTGTTTTGAAAATGACTTGCATGTCCCACTTTCTATGGAATGACCCTGTATGTTATTTCTGAAAAAAATGTTTTTTTTTTTTTTTGGTACCGCCACGAGTTTCTAAATACATTATCAAACTTCAAAACTAAGGAATCATTTATAAGATTTTTTCACAGCCATTACAACGTAAAATCAACGCTCAAGTCGTATATTTCTTTTATTCAAAAAATTACTTAAAAAAAACCAATCTTTTGTCTAGCGAGAATGTTTCACACGCTCCCTAGTTTATTTAATTTCCGATGCATCAGTTTTCATTTAAAACTATTTTTTAATGATACTTTTTTGAAGCACAATTTTATCACGTAGTGTTTAGTTTCTTTGTTTTCTGCCCTTTTTATAAAATTTGACATTGCTTGAAATCATTATTTCTTATCTAGCAAATATCGCAGATTGCCAACTGCCCACATAAATCTTAAAAAAAAAAAAAAAAAAAATCTTATTTTTTTGGGTTTAGAAGAGAGGCCTGCGAATTACCCTTAAATAAACAGCTCACTGAAGTCTTGTTAACATCTTATGATTAGCAAGGATTAGTGGCGTACACAATAATTTTTCAAGGAGGGGATTCAATGTCGAAAATCAACCTTTCTCATATTATGCCACTCCAATAGGCAGCGAGACACATTGTTTAGATTTTCCCAATTGTCAGGAACAAAAAGTGTTTAAAAATAAATTATTGAATGCATAAACTAACATTGATTGAAAAAAAAACTCAATTAAATTAACAACAACAATAAAAAAACACACAATAATTTATGTGTTTACTTTTTCATAATTACAAAAAGAAAAAAAAATCAAATTACTTGAGGTAGTCAGAATTTTTTTTTTCACTCCTCATCTTCAGGTACGTTTTTCACAAAAGAAAAAAATGTGACTAGTTAAATTTTGTGATTTTGATCCCTCATTTTCACAACATGGTTTAAAATGAGCTACAAATCTAAATGGACTTACGCTGCATCAAAAGAATATTTGCGTTACAAAGTCATGTTGTGGAATCATGAAATAAAGGAAATGAAAGAATGTTCGACTCTGTTGTCGACTGGAAATACCAGTGCGAAGATGACTACGATATAAATAGGAACATAGGCAATCGAAAAAAAAAAAACGCACACAAAAACAAATTAAGGCTGATTGGGGGGGGGGTCTGGGTCCTTCAACCCCCCCCCCCTCTTTGTGTGCTGCTCTACTGGTAAGGATACTTGTAATTGGGAGTTAGAAATCTGCACTTAAAATCTAAACTGTTGAAATTATTTTTTGATTTATGTGGTTTTAAGAAAATATTAGTCTAGTACAGGGTGCGCCAGAGAAACTTACTTTTTTGAAAAAACCCTTGCGCGGTGAATTAGCTACGTAGAAAGCCGGGAGTGAGCGCATCTGGAGCGGGAAATCTCCAAGTTTTGTTTTCCCTTTAATTAGTCGCCATCATACTATGGTCAAAAGTACAGCGCGCCTTTGCCGTCGAAAGCTACTTTTCGAACGGTTGCTTAGTTACTGATACGCAACGCGCGCATCGAGGAATTCTTCCTTCCCAGCCTCGAAAAAATGAACATTAGGGACGTGTGGTTTCAGCAAGATGGAGTCACAGCACACACAGCACGAGATTCAATGAATTTGTTGCGACAACATTTCCCCGACCACCTCATCTCTCTCAGAGGCGATCTCCCATATCCAGCACGCTCCCCAGATTTGGGGGCCGTGCGATTTTTTTATGGGGTTATTTGAAATCCCTGGTTTATGTTGATCGACCACGCACAATAGCTCACCTCAAGAATAACATTCGCGACGACATTGCCAACATAACAATTGATATGCTGCAAAGAGTGCTCACAAACTTTAAAAATCGTCTTAATCAGTGTATGCTCAATGTGGTCATCATTTAACCGATGTCATTTTCAAGACTAAATGAAAAAAAAAAATGGGATATTGTATTCTCAAATAAAAAAAGAATTAAAACAATAACTTAAGTAGTTTTGTTTTTATTGACATTTCAAAAAAGTAAGTTTCTCTGGCGCACCCTGTATAAATGTTTTACGTATGTTTAGCAAAATGTCTGATTTAGCGTTATGATTCTGAGAGAAATTTCAATGGAGAGCCATTTTTTTTTCTTGCTCTAACCATTTTCAAGAAAATGACTTTATATTTGTGACGGAGGAAAAGTTTTTATTGCTCAAAAATTTCTGCAAAACGAATGTCTCATGTTTTAATTAATTACAAATGTCCATTGGTATGATGATGCCTTAAAAAACTTCAACCTATTTCATTGGATTCGCTTAAAGTTTGCTGCTTTCATACAAAACATTAAAAAAAATCAAAATTCTTCTAGAAATAATTGGAAAAATTGTTTTTATACATTAAATCAGAAAAAAAAAATGCGCATCAAGATTGCAAAATATTTGTATTTGTGGTGAAAACTGATATAAAAAGTTCTCTACATGAGTAATTTCGGCACATTTAAGTTTCAAGAATTGAACTATATTGGTCTAGCTCTTCTAATTTTATGTCTATAGCCAAAGATACGACAATAAATACTACATTTTTCAAAAACTAAAACGCGAATATAAAGATAAGCTCTTTAAGAACAAGTCGAGTGCTCCATGATTATGAAATATTAACACAATAAAGCCAATAATTTACACTTCGTGAAGTGCAATGTATGAAAATGCCTAGTATCTCTTAGTTGTAGACAATACAAAACAAAAAAAAGTTTGAGAATCAAAATGTTCTAAAATCTGCAGCACATTGCCTATCAAAAATAAAAGGAATGTTTTAGAGGTTTTTGCAACTTTGGTTTTAATGCAATCTTAATAATAAGAAGTGAATTCAATAAAATTGCTGGCATATGTTTTGGAATCCAACTCTGAAATCGGGCAATGTCCGAAAATGAAAAAAATGCTCACAATGCAAATGCATCATTGACAAATGCACCAACTATGAAATATTACTTTGATTCCTAATTTGTGCATTTGGATTTGATTAATTTGCGACGTGGCTAATAAGTGGTGATCTAAGTCCAGTTTTACCCTCGAAGATTCTTTTCATTTTCATTAGTCGAGTAATTAGAGTTGAAAATGAATATTTTGTGACATTCATCTGGCTAAATTAGGGTAGATTGGGGGAAGACGCCGTATTGGGGGGAAGATGCCGTATCATGTGTTTCAGCCACAAGCATCAACGAAAACAGCTAGCCAGTCACTTAGAATGAAGGAACATGCACACTGAGAATGTACATAAATTAGTTTTGGTTTCTCGCAGGTTTAGGGGGTATTTATAGTCTTTTGTCATTTTGATCGATTTGATGAGTACCCGAATCATTGTTAAATGCCTTTGGCTAAGACTCCGTATTTTCTTTTGGGGAAGATGTCATAGCTTTTCGACACGCCCTGGAGAAAACAATGATCCTACTCCTACTCGAAACATAGACCTAGAAAACTACACCGAACCGTCGGAAAAAATGTGATTCGATGAAATACATTGCATGCAGCAGTTGGAACAAAAATGAAAAAATCATATATGGCATCTTTCCCTAATGGAAATTGCATAATGCCTGACATTTTTTTCTCCAAAGATATTTCGTATACTGGTTACAAACAGTGTTTAACGGACAGGAAAAATAATAAAAAAAAATATTATGTAAAAAATATTTCATTAAGGAAAGAAAAATCGTCCCTTAAAAGTTACGATAGACCCCAGAGGGTACATACTTTTTTACTAATTTTTTTTCTGCCTACGATATAATATTTAAAAAGACATTTTATAAGAAGAAATAAAATCAGCAATTAACATAAACTGGGAAGCTGGGAATAACTTTGAAAACTTAGCTTTTTGTCTTGAGATTTTGAACGATGTAATTTTTGATAAAGATCATATTAAAACTGCTACAGAACCCACTTTACAATGGTTATATGCTGCATTCTGTTAATAACGAATTGAAATAATACCAAGGTACAAATTGAACACTATTTGGTTGAAATGTTCATTTTAGGGAAATTCAGACCCTTTTTGGACCGTCCCTAAAAAAGGACGCTAGGTATTAATGGGTTAACGGCATCTTCTCCAACGGTATGGGGAAGATGCCAAAATGGAAGGGTTTTTTAATCATTAATATTCCGCGATAAAAAAATGTTTTTCAAAGCGAAACCTATTTTTCCACCAATCACAACTGCCCATGTTTTGTGGATAAATTGGATTTTTAAAAATAAAACCAATGTGCTATTTTACATAAATTAACGTTGAAAACTACGGTGTCTTCCCCTAATCTACCCTGTAAATTTCGATCATCTTTTAAGTGCGAAATCTGACTTGAACCAATACTGATTTTATCAGATTGTGAATTGATCAAATTCAAATGCAAAAAATACTAAATAATGCAAAAATTCAGACTTGGCACCTTTGTCAATAATCCATTCACGTTGTGAATATTTTTTTTATGACACTGTCTGATTTCGGAGTCGCAACATGTTCTCCAAGTTGCAAATAGGAAATAACAGTTTCAATTAAAGTATGTGGGAACGGAGTGCTTTAGGTTTATACAAATTAATGCTCTGGAAAGCGACAAAACCGATCATAAGTTTACCCTTAACGGACCGTCTTTTGCATTTTCAATGAAATTAGTTACGGTTTTTTACAGGGTCGATGAACTAGATGCATGCATTTTGAATCTAAAAAAAAAAAAACTTCATATTAGTTACAGGCTGAACGATAAAGGTCAATAAAACGCGTTAGGATTTCATTTGCCAAAATGGCAAAAGAAAAAATATGTTTTCTTTCACCCTTAATTTCTTTAGTTAAAAAAATGTTATTAACCCATAGAGTAGGGCTCGATTGGTATCCGCGAGTAAAATAAATTTAAATGTTCAATGAATTGAAGGTATGTTTATACAATAGCTATGTGTGTGCCTTTGTTTCTTACTACACTGCAAAAAATGGTCTGTTGTTTTTACAGTATAATACTGGCAGCCGAGTTTCCAATTCAAAACTGTAAAATGCACAGTAATAAACTGTAAAACTAGCAATTTTATAGTTTCTTGCAGTAAAGTTCGCAATTTTGCAGTTTATTGCCGTAAAATTTAGCTGTATCTAGTTTAAAACTAAAATGGGCGGTAATAAACTGTAAAACTAGCAATTTTACAGTTTATTACTGCAAAATTAGCAATTTTATAGTTTATTACCATAAAATTAGCGGTATTATACTGCAAAAACATTCATTTTTTAAAGTGTATAGGGGATTCATTTTAAGGAAAATCGCAGAATTTTACTCGTGATCAGAATAGTATGTACAGTTAACTCCCGATTATCTGCGATCAGATTATCCTCTTTTTGGATTATCCGCTGGTCTTTCATACTTTTGTTTCCTCTTTTTTTTCGGTGATGATTTACTGAATACAGAAAAATGAGAGTGAGTTGTTGCTTGTTTTTAGCTTTTAAAGATAATTTCTACAGTCAATGTTATTATTTTAATTATGATTTATATGTATGTTGTGGACTTTTTTTTTTGCTATAGTATACACTAGTATCTTGTTTTTACATATTTTTTGGGATTATCTGTGACATTTGCTTATCCACGGTTACGATGCCACCCTATTTCGCGGATAATCGGGAATTTACTTTATATATTTAGACATTAGAAATGTAATATTTTTGAAATTCGCATTTTTTTCTTTTCAAATTAGAACTCAACTGTTGCGTGTTGAACAGTCACGATGACCAGAAAAAAGTTTTAAACATTATTTCTCTAAAATTAATATTAGCACCAAAGACAGCTGGGAAAAAATAAATATGGTTTTTTGTTAAGACAAAGATAGTTCAGATTTCAATCATTGTTTTAGTTTATTTTCAAAAGTAGTTTTAATAAGCAAGCTATGCTTAACAAACTCAAAATGTTGACTGAAATGTTTGTTCAATAAGAATTTGTTAGTGATTCTAAAAACCATTAGTTTAGAATGGACATAAGCTTTTTCAACTGTGTGTCAGATATTTATGAACGACGACCAAAGCTCATTTAACGGAATTTAAACTGAAATTTTTCATAATATGCATATAAGTGTGTGAACTCGCTTTTCTTATCAATATTTATGTTATTACTATAAAAAAAATCTACATTTTTGTTTTCCCAAAAATCACGGAAAAGAAATGTAAGTTATTAATAGAAAATAAGTTATTATTACTTAGATTTACTTTTAACTTCAGTATTGTGAATCGATATTGGAGAGTAAGTATTAAACTTTTGTTTATAAAAAGTGTTGTGTAAAGACATTTATTATGTATCACTTCTCAAATTTTTTTCGTTGTGATTAATGAACTATGTTTTATCAGCAAACGTAGAACATTTAATTGTGCTTAAAAAAATTAAACATTTTTTTAAATATTTCACACATTTCTAATACGTTAATTTTTTTCGAAACTTTAACATATATAGTACTTTTTAAAACGAAATACATAAATGCAAACTTGGATATCAATGAAAAATATTCATAAAATGAAATATTGTTATAAAATGTTAACTATATTATAATAATTTCTTATGCATCCATATTTGAGGATAACCGTGTTGTTATGCTGTTGCTTTTATACATTTTTCGTCTTTTCATAACTGATCATATCATTTAGGAAGAAAAGCAACAAATCTCCTTAATCGTTAGTCTTTTGAAAATGTTCAATCATTTGTGCATACGTAAATATAGTTTCTGCCCCAATTGGCAGATCTTATGCATAAATATTTAATCCGAAAACATGGATCATAACTTCTCAGTTTTTCAACAATATTTAAAATCTTTTAATTTTATGAAAAACGTCGTCAAAATTAGTCTCCTTGTGACTACTGTATTTCTGGTGAAATGAAGATAAAAGAAAATCTACTGGATTCAAACAAGATTAAACTGACGTCGCTGTTGCTATCAGAGTTCGTTTGCTAACAGCACATGTACAGAGATAGTGCGAGCATCCTTTTTACAGGAATACTCCGGTACAGAACATCCGAGTTCTGCAGCTTAAAACTCAATTGCCATCCAGTGGAAAACACAAGAAACTTTTTCCCCGAGAAGTGCTGAAACACCAAGTGATATTGTAGTTTGACCACCAACCACACTCGTTTTTTTTATATCATGAATAAACACAACACGGCTTCAAAGAAATTCATACAATTATAGATCCGAACATCATCGACGCTTGAAGACACCCATCTTTCATGCTTGTGTCGTCGTCGTTCCCTCGGAGGGGGGTCTGGGCGACCGGGGGGTTTCCTGGTCTGTCCTGGTGGAACAGCCCTGGTCCGTCCTCGTCTTGCCGCTCTTCACGCAGACGTAGACGGGCCGGTACAGGACCACCGTCTCCCCTTCTTCGGGACAGCCCAGTGTACCGTCGTACACTTGGCCAAGTAGGAATTCGGGACCAATGTACATGCCACCCTCGACGTGGTCGCAGCACATCTCTAGAAGAAAGAGATAGCATTGAGCAGTGAGTTACCAGCCTTAAACTTGGGCTAAGGCAGAATCACATGCAAAATATCCACACGAATTCGGCGTTGAGGTAGAAAGGAATTGGGCATATGGTGAATGTAATAGGTTTCCCGATTAAAGCGTTTTCTACTGATTATTTTCTCTGATTTAGACTCGAAGTATGAAGTTTTCTCTGGGTTAAGTCATGGTTGAAGAAGAGTTCAAATGTTTCTTATTTTATCTAATTTAGTATAATACAGAGCTCAAATTGAATGCCAGAGTTTTAAAAACATTAACGAAAATGCTTCTGTTTAACAACAAATTTGAGCTTTCATGCCGTTTGCTTGTTTTTTTTTTGCACCTGAGCAAAAATTCGTTTCTCATGCCTGTGAACGAGAACTGTAAAAGATGGCCGACATAAGAATTAAAGAAAATTTAAGACAACGGTCAAAAATTTAATTGGCTTAAAAGTCAATTAAATTTTTCAGTCAGAAAATTTAAAAAAATGTCGAGGTGCATTTTCCA